>BHFV01001007.1:0-11652 GCA_003568905.1 Trebouxiophyceae sp. KSI-1
GTGGGGGGGGGGGGGGATCACCCGCGGCATGTGCGAGATCACGCTCTGCACGTCCAGCCTGTCAATAGCCAGATACATCCGCGCCAGGAAGCCCATCAGCGAGCGGAAGCGCTCCTCAATGAGGCCGTCCTCCCCCTGCCACTGCAGGCAGAGGCCACCAGGCTAGCTTCTAGCCACGCCGGTCAAGTTACCACAACCGGCTCAGCTTCAAAGTGCATCTATGTCAGCCAGCTAAGCTTCAATGAGCATCAATGCCAGTTATGCGCTGGCTGATTGCTCCTCAGTTAGGCGAGCGAACCTGTAGGAAGGCGGCCTCTGCCATCTCTAGCGGGCTGAGGCGCGCCTGCAATCACGCGGACACCGTGAGCCATCCTCGAATATGCGCGTCTGCAGCAGTCCCAGCTGCTGCAACCATCACGGGAATGTGGGTCACTCTGAAAGGATGCAGCCGCATTCCCAACGCCGCCGCAGCACCCTAGACTGTGCACGAGAAACATAGAGGGGCCCACTCAGATTCAATCATTGCAGAAGCCTTCCTACCAGCCCCAAGCCGGTAAAGTTTCTGGTTTGATGCGCCACAAGCAGCATGCGGGGTAGTTGCCGGCCCACATGCTCGCCGAGCATGCTTGCACGTGGGCTGCCTGTTGCTGCAGGGAGGAACTTGCCACTGAGTCTGCTGTGCGGGCGTCAGGCGGGCAGTAGCTCGGGCAGAGATGCTCCAGTGGGCCGTCGGCTGCGCTGCTGACCGGGCAGGCGCTGTCTATGAAGACCAGTAACGTGTCCAGCAGCTGCAGGGCGCTGATGCTCTTGCTCGACAGCCTGCAGCAAGCACGCCATGTACCAAGCATTCATCCAGTTGATTGTCTGATCAAAGCTGAACAGGCATGGAGCTTGAGTGAGTCTGCAGCAGGGCAGCCGGCGATGCTCTCAGGTAACGCATGCAAAACCGAGCTGCTTGTTTCCCCCTTAGTTTTCATATCAAAAATTACGGGATGATCCCCCCCCTCGATTTCGGTACGCCATCGAGTCGGGCCAGTCTGGGCTGGCAACATCAGCAGCAATATGGGGTCCACCTGGCGTGTTTCGGGCCGCCGTAGCTTGACTTTGGGAGCTCCGGCAGCTGTGAGGCCTCCTCGGCCATGTGAAGGAAGGCACTGACCGCCTCTGGCAGGCACTGCATCGGCAGGTCCTGCATGCCGCCACCAGGCCATCAGTCAAGCCTGCCTGCAGCTTGAGATGCCGAGGTCTGCAGGTGCAGCAGGGCAAGGCATTGATGTCAGCTTGGCAGCCACAGAGCCGCACACCCTGCGCGTGTGGTTCGCTGCCGTAAAGGCGGCACAGGTACGGAGGTGCGTCAGCATGCCAGGGGCCCAGTAGGTCAGATGCCCCTCGCACCTTTAGGTTCCCCTCAAAGCCGTGCGCCGGCTCTGGCTGTGCCTCCTCTGGAAACCCTTCCAGGGTAGCGCGCACCGCGCGCTCCAGCAGCTCGTCGAGCAGAGGCTCGGGGACCGGCGGCTGCACCCGCAGGCTCGCGTCCGCCAGCGCCGGCTCGAGCGGCCCCTTGCACGCCGCATCATCATGCGAGCCGCGCATGTCAGCGCAGGCCGACAGGAGGAACGGGCCGCCGGGGCCGTTGGCGGGACTCTGCCGCAGGACACACTGATGCTGTCAGTCAGCACGCATGGCAGTCAAGGAGTGCTAGACATCGCGCATCTGCCATTGCTGCATTACAACTCCAGCTTCAGCGCACATGGAGGTAACCAGAAACAAAAGAAGGGAAGCTCACCGCCGTGAGCATGGCGAGCGGCAGCTCGATGCAGCTGTCCAATGCCGGCTCGCCCTCACAGCCGCCGCTGGCCAGCGTCCCCACCGTCAGACGCAGCAGCGCATGGAAGAAGGTTTTGATCGGTCGGCTGCGCATGGCCTCGTGGTAAATGTCACGCCGTCCCGTTGCCTCCAGGGATTCCACGCGGCCCAGAAACTGCTTCACGTACAGCTGCAGCATCGTCTGAACGGCGCCACAAAGCCTCAGTAAGTTTGGGATCCCGCCTTCAGCGGCAGCGAGGTCACCGCCGCCGGACTCGGTGGCTGGGGCGCACCATCTCGTAGCTGCGCTTTGCCTCCTTTGGATGCAGCACGCGCACAGCGTGCAGCGCAGCGCAGACGTCGGCGTGGTAGGGCGCTGCCGCGTCTGCCGCGGCGCGAGCCGCCCCGCCCGCGCGGAGCAGCTGCGGCCACAGTGCACGCCGCACGTCCCAAGCTGCAGCGCCGCCGGCTAGCAAGCCCAGCAGGCGGCAGGCGTCCGCGACCTCGCGCCGCAGATCGCCCGAACTCATGGTCCGGCAAGAGAAGAGGAGGTCAATCAGGTGCCAGCGGTCGCGCTCCGGCATGCCCAGCAACGCCGCTGCTCCGGGCTCGGTGCGCAGTACCACCGCCGCGACCCACAGCAGCCGGGCGGCGGGCAGCAAAACCTCGTGCTCGCATCCCAAGAACGTGAATGCCCTGCATGCGGGAAGTGAGTTCAGCTAGGATTGTGACAAGCAGCAACCTATTAAGGGCACCATTGAGGACGCAGCGCTGAGACCGGCAAAGCATTGTTGGGAGCGTACTCTCCGGCGGCGGGTGGCATGTGTGCTACGCGGTACGCGAGGTCCCACAGGGCTGCCGTCCACAGCCGCCGGCTGGCCTCGCCTGGCGACTTGCTGCCGGTCGGCTCGGCCGCCAGGCTGATCACGTGCACGCATTGCGTCAGGGCCGCGCCCGGGTCCCTCCTCGCGGCTTCAAACGTGGATGCCAGCGCCGGCACGAGGCAGCATCCGGCAAAGTACTCGCTATGCCTGGCCAGCTGCCGGCTGAGGATCGGCTGCGCCTGCTCCAGGACCGCCTGCTCCTCCCATGTCAGCCAGGAGGGCCGGTGCCTTGCCGCATGGTTGGGCGCGGCAGACGCGCTGCAGGAAGCAGAAACAGCAGTAAATGTTTCAGCCGTTGTGAGGAATTCGCAGTTTGCGGCGCAGAGTGCTTTCAGGGCTGAGAGGCTCTGAGGAGGGGCGCACCCGGCATCGCACAGTGCCTTGATCAGCTCGGCGACCGCGTGGAGCTTGTACTGCTCCGGCTGAGCAGCTAGCCAGTGGCTGGCAGGCACCGGGGGCTCCTGCGGCGGCCTGAACGTCCACCGCTGCCCAAGGTTGACGACTGTCCCGCGCCCCTCGCGGTCTGTGGCCCAGGCGACCGGGAAGAAGGGGCGGCTTGTGTCGATGCCCGTGTGTCCCGTCCAGAAGTTGAGCTCGTTACGGCGGAAGCTGACAGTGCCCTGCTGCAGGTCCAGCAGGCAGGTGACCACGTCGCCTGCCCTGAGCGGCTCAGGCCCGCCGCGCAGCTCGTCGTGGTAGTCAGGAATGCACAGCTGCGTCTGCAGGCTTCCTGCAGAGCGGCCAGTCCTGACTCAAGCTGCGCTCTGCTGGAGGTTTGTGCTGGACAAGT
Organism: Trebouxiophyceae sp. KSI-1; assembly: GCA_003568905.1. Classification (NCBI taxonomy): domain Eukaryota; kingdom Viridiplantae; phylum Chlorophyta; class Trebouxiophyceae; species Trebouxiophyceae sp. KSI-1. The sequence goes on from BHFV01001007.1 coordinate 3,481, forward strand.
CGTGCTTGTCAACTCGGGAGGCCGCACCGACAGGCGAGAAGGCGTCAAAGCTGTAGCCAGCCGCTGTTACTCTGTCGCCCACGGGGCTGCAGACCACAGGCCGTCCGATCGAGCCGTCGTAGCCGTAGAAACTGCATCTGGAGCCGGTGTCTCTCTCGCACGAGCACTCTGTAGAGGGTAAAAAGCCGGCTGCGCAGTTGTGCCAGCCGAGGTGCGCCCCGTTGCCAAGGACCAGGACTTCAAATGACCACTGCTTGTTCCCGCACGCGCCCAGGTTGATTGCCTTTTCGTCCCGGACACGCCCTCGCCGACGGCCGCACAGCACGCTCTCGCAGCCGCGGAGGCTGCTGCAGGTCTCCGCCTGGTCCTGGGCAAAATGCGCACTGCGATTGTTCGCGGCCGCCTCGCGGCCGTGCAGCAGCCCACGGCGGTGACGCAAGGTGGCGCAGTATTCTCGCATTGGAGGCGGCCTTCTCGGCCGGCCCGGGAGACTGCGCGCGCTGCGCGCTCAAACTTGGGGTTCACGTGTGCCCTACTCGGCTGCCCACTGCCGATTACCGATCGTCGAGAAGTGCAACCGTCAAGCTTCTCTGCTCACTGCTCTGATTCACTTGGAAGCTGCATACAGCTGGGAGATGCCCACATTGGGCCAAGATGCACGCCGATGCAGACCTCGGAGGAGAGCAAGCGCTGTGGGCAGCAGCAGATGCGTCGGATGCGAAGGTAATGCTGCCTGTGGAACCCAAATCATTAACCCTGTCACTAGAGGAACTTGCGATGCAGTGCAGCCCAGATGCCAGTTCGCAATCCATCGAGCTCCGAGCTTAACCCGGCCTTATTTTCGTCTGCAGGCAGCTGGGGCGCTGCAGACTCTTCGTGCTTATAGGTGTGGTCACAACCTCTTCACCTTGATTACTGCCATGAGGTCCAAGCTCATCCAAGCGCTGAGAAAAGCAGGCGGATTCAGGGCAACGCTCGGCCGCTTGACTCACCAGCGCGCACGGCTGCTGCTAAGTCGCCTTTCCAAGCCGTTCCCTGCGCACCTGGAGCCTGCCGCGCGGGCTGCGTGCTTCCAGCTTCTGGCACGCTGGTGCAGAACCGCAGCACCGCCTGCTGGCAAGTCACTACCAAGTGCTTTTGGCCCCCCATGAATGCCTAAGTTGCCCACTGGCAGCTAAATGGCGAGGCTTTAATGCAGGTAGAGACGCTGAGTTTGATGGCCTGCTGGCAGCTGCTGTCACAGCCGCCCTGGCAGATGCGGGCCGGCAGGGGCAGGACAGCGCAGACCTGGAGGCTGCCGCCTGCCTCTTTCTGAGCTGTGCTGCTGTCGGTGCGGTCCTCCCTTCCATATGAATGCATGCCAGCCAGCCTGTTGCCACTTCTGTCACATGCTGTCTCTGCCTGCGTAAAGTCAAGCAACACATGCCTATACAATGCCATCATCAGTCAGGGAGGCTGGCAGCAACGGCACCTGCTAAACAAGTCAGCAGCGCCTTTCTACCCTCCAGGAGTGCTCCATTGCTTGGTGCTCGGCGGAGCCTGGGGGACCGCTGATGTGGGCATGATGCCATACAGCCGCAAGGGAGCAGCGGGAGCGGTGCCGGCAGGCGCTAGCCCAGTCGATGCTGCAGCGACGGGAGCTGCTAACTGCCAGCGGCGCGCTGCCGGAGCTGCTTGGCACTCTGGGCCGCCTCTGCGAGCTGGAAGAGGTCCCGCCCATTCTTTCCCTGCCGCCAGTCCAGAGATGCCGGAAGGGCTGAGTCTGAACCACGAGCAGTTCCGCTGTGGGTGTTGGAATGCCTTCAAGGGAGCCTTCAAGAGAGCTTACATGCCTCTACTAGCCGTGCGTGTGTCTGAGTGTCATGCTCCAAAAACCTGCCTCACACATTCAGAGAGCCTCAAGAGAGCTTGCCCGGAAATGAGCCCACCACAGCGGCGGCTTTCCTCAGTGGGCTGGACTCTCTCAGTGACTGCCGCATCAGACAAGAGTGCTTGTCTGCTCGTTGCTATTGTTCTGTCGACATCATTTTGCCCGTCATCCACGCCATGCTGATGCTCTGAAAAAGCGAAAGCGGAAAGCGAGCATCCTGCCTGGCAGTCTGCAAGACAAGAGCTGCTCAGTTTGCAGCAGCCCCCGAGCTGCCTGCTGCCACTGCTCTGCAGGACCCTGATGCTGTGATGTGGCTGGCAGCGCTCATGCTGCAGCTATGGGACGGCCCGCAGCCGGGCGAGCCAAATGCCGCGGCCGCAGAGGAGAAGGCGCTGGCCCAGATGGCAGCACTGGGCCCTGCCTGGAGAGCCATTGCTGGCGGCAGACGCCAGCCGAGCAGAGGCGGCCTGCTGGGAAGGCTGCTCGGGCTGCTGCAGGCCTCCCAGCAGCCAGGCAACAGCAGGTCTGGGCCCCCCTGCAGCTTCACTTGTCTCCTGCAATCGCTCCTCTGGTCTCCTGCAATCGCTCCTCTGGCCGCGCCTCTCATTTAGAGGCGCCAAACCAACACACAGCTTGCTTTGCGGAGCGAGGCACTGTCATGCAGAGGGTCTGCCATTATGTGACTGATGCGACTGACATGCTGACTCAGCAGGCACCTCCGCGCCGCCGGCCTGCTGGCTGCCGCGGGCCTGGCAGAGGGCGCACCCCCGGAAGCCGCGCGGCAGCTGGGGGGCCTGCTGTCTGCTGCATGCGGCGCGTTTGCTAGCGAGGCTGCTGCCAGGGGTGAGCCAGGCTGGCTGGGGCAGCAGGCGGCCGCGCTGGCCGTCTGCAGGAGCCACCAGGCATACTTCTGCATCTGCTCATGGGTGATCATAGTTGCATTTACAGAGCGTCGGCGCCATGCATGCTGTTAGTGTGGCTGCTGCTGCTACTGCGGGCCAATGAGGCCTGGGTGCTGTGGCTCACCGGTAGTCCTTCATTCTTGTGCAGGCTCGCTAGTCCTGCCTAGCGCTTGTGCTTCTGTGCCACTCAAGTGGCAGCCCTCACATGGCCAGCTGCCCTGCTCAGAGCGCGATGCCTGTCTCTAAGGACAACGCGCTCATGCCGCAGCCTCCTCAGACTCAGGCGCGCCGCTGCCGCTGCTGCAGGCCTGCCGCGAGCCACCATTCGGGCCGGCAGTCACCTGCTGCCTGCTGCATGCCCTGCTGCAAGCAACCCTGTCGCTGCAGCCGCTGCTGGGTGCGGCCAAAGCGGGGCTGCCTGCGGCAGAAGCCAGCGCCGCACTGGCAACGGCGCAGCAGGGGCCGCTGCCGCAGGCCGCCGGCGTCTGCGCAAGCCTGGCAGCGGCGGGGTACAGGGCCGGGAGCGCGCCCCTGCGAGCCGTGCGCCTCCTCCCCACCAGCCGAGACGAGGCACAGCCGCATGCTGCTGTTAGCACCGTCGGCACAGAGGCCGTCCGTAGCTGCTGATTGCCTGCGTGGGCGGCTGCCTGGCACCTGCTGGGAGCCCTGGGTGGCGCCTCCGCCGCATACACTACACGCATCCGCAGCTCCTGTGGAAATGCCTGCATCCCTGGAGGGGCGATCTCTGTCCGGAGGCGTCCCAGGGGTCACCAAAGTCAGCCCACTCGCAACCCAAACATGGGCTGCGCTCACAGGCAGAGTTATGGGCCACAGACGGCGTGGGATCGCATTCCCCAGCTTTCCACCTCATCCAATTTCCTGCAGCCTAGCCAAGCCTTTCCGAGTGTGTCTTTGATCACGCAGGAGCTGCGACAGGCGGTGGCGGCCGCGGCTGCGGAGCTCAGCAGCAGCTACGCCGCTTTCGCCCTGTCTGCTCCCTCCGACTGGCTGCAGGCGCTGGATGGCACCTCCCTGGGTACCGTGAGCTCCTTAGCAACTGCGGCATGATTGCGCGCCTCAGGCTGCCATCTGCGCCGCACAGCAAGTGATACACGAGATGGTGCCTTTGCAGCCAGCTGCACGGCCTCCCTTGCTACCTGCTCAGGGCGCTCACTGTCCTCTGGCTATTATTTTCATGATGTATCATTGTGACATCTTCAGCCTGCTGTTGGAAACGATTCTTATCAATTATCAAAATTTTGTTCGAGTTAATTCGGCGTAGCTGAAGAGCTTGCCATCCTGTCATGTTCCTTTTCTTTCGTCTGTCCCAGCATGCCAATCTCAACCCTCCTTGTGCGACCTGCTGTGCCCGTCACATGCAGGCACTGGGCCGGGCCTTTGGAGTGGCAGTCTTCCTGCAGTCGGCCTTCTGGCAGGCTGCCAGCGAACAGGAGCGGCCAGAGCAGGCCGCAGCCGTCCTGGACTGCCTCGCTCGGCTGCAGTTCTGCCGCAGCCGCTCCCAGCAGTATGCGGCGCTGCTGTCGAGTGCGCTGACCGATGTGGCCGCCTCTCCAGAGGTGAGAGATGCCGGCTCCTATCGCCCTGCCGCTGCTGCTGCTCGAAGTGGGCTGGGGGGGGGGGGGGGGGGCATATGCTATGCATGTAAGCAAAACTGTGTGCGCTGTGATGCAAGGTCTCATGTGCAAGAAGGAGCACAGACACTCTGCGAAAACGGTGCGGAGTGGTCAAGCGTAATGGGCCCCATGCATGCCTCAATGCGTGTGAAAGAGAAAATGGTGATGTCTTGTCTGAGATCTGCCCTCCTGAATACAAGCTACCACTGAAACTAGCTGTCTCCTTGTGCCTTTACAACCAAATAAATGTGCTGCACGTCGGTGATTGAAATGGCCGAAGCCGCACTGCAGGCGTGCATGCAGCTGGCCAACTCGAGCCCCTGCTACCAGCAGCTGCTGCAGCCGGTGCCGGCGCCGGCAGGCAGCGCGGCAGGCGAGCCGAGGTGGACGGCGGACGCAGTGCTGGCGGCTGAGATGCAGTTCCGACTGCGGCTGCTGGCCCCCTGCTGCCCGCGGCTGCCTCAGGCCCATCCCCGCAAGCCTGCTGACAGCACCATGGAATGGCATGGCTGCCTGCCCGCTCTGGAGTCTCAGGGACAGAGGCTGTGAGCCAGCCGCTGCTCAGCACTGCGGTGTGGGGTCAGCTGGCAGCCATGCTGCGCGACTGCAAGGCGCCGTGGCCTTGCAGCGTGGCCCCGCCTTGCAAGCCGGCAGCGCCCTGGAAGCATCATTACCGCATCTGGCCTTGATGGTACCTGAGCTGGCCGCAGCGGCGCCGATTCGGCTGAAACCGAAAGTGAAGCTTGAGCTGCGGAGCTGACGAGTTTTTGGGTCTTGTGTTCTTTGGCAGGAGGCGCTGCGGGACAGATTAGTACCGCTGATGTACCTTTTCCTGGGCCATCCGGCGCAGCCGGTGGCGGCCGCGGCCCATGGGCTTTTCTGCGCACTGCTGCCTGCTTTGGAAGAGGTGAGCAGCCCACTCCTCGCCATCAAATGCGTTCATTTATCCTTTTTTGCTTCAGAGAACAATTTGTGCAGCTCCAAATCAGTACCTAGCCTCTGCTCTCCAAGCAGAGACCAGCAATCGAGCTCTTTCAATTTCGGTCAAACACACGCCTATCATACCTGAGAATCTGGTCTCAGTCGGGAGCAGTGCCAAGATTCAAGAGGACGCCTGTGGCTGCCCATCAAACCGGCGTAGCAGCGCGCCTGTTGGGTGATGCAGAGGGGAGCTGCCGGCCAGCATGCCCCGTTGGCACCTCTGCAAGCCTGTCAAATGTCTCAGCGTGGGAAGGCCCTTTAGGGTTCAGGTTTAAGAGCATAGTGTTAGGGTTTAGGGTTGAGGGTTTAGGGTTGAGGGTCTAAACCTGAAAAGAGACCCGGCTGATGCCTGCCGTTGCAGCCCGGCAAAAGCCTCAGCCGCGGCGCAGCCCAGTGCCACTCACAGCACTCGTGCAACAAAGCCTGTGCCCCTCCGCAACGCTCCCAACGCTCCCCTCTCACCGTAGGCCACAGAAACTAGAAAATAATAAAAAATAAAAAAATAATTCGTCGGAGCCAGGCGCGCGGTGCTTAATACGAGCAAAATTTATTGCCAGCCGCACTCGCGACGGGCCGTTTGTTAGCGCACGGTCGAGAACATAGGTGTTGAGGGGCTCTCGCGAAGCAAAACGCGATGCAAAATAGTATCTGATTTTTTTTCACGTATTTTCGGGCCTTTTTATGGTTTTGTTTGTGCTTGTGGGAAAAGACAAACATCTTCTGATGATACTTTTTGTGAAAAAATGTGAGGTCGAGATAGAATTTTATTTCTTATCTTCGGAACGTTCGGAGACCAGTGCTTGTATTTTTAATTTTTCAAGTGTAAGCTGCAGCACCTGGCAATTTTATTTCTATTTATTCTATTTCACAGGTCGCGGTAGTTTCTGCGGGCGACGGTAGTCACCCCCGGCTGCCCAGCCTGCCTGAGTCGCCTGCCCTGCCGCCGCCTCCGCAGCCGGAGCAGCTCGCGCCGGCCTATCTGCGCCGCTCCCTGGCCTACTTCCCATCCGCCACCCCCCTGCCGGCGCTCACCGCCGGGCTGGATGCGCTGCTGCGGGTGCTGCCGCCGGGCAGCCCGGCCGCGCTGCTGTGCCTGCGGCGCGTGGGCGACCGCGCCTCGCAGCTGGCGGCGGGGCAGCAGGGGCCGGCGGCGGCCTTCGAGGGGCTGGCGCACCTGCTGGGCTACCTGCTGCTGGTGTGCGACTTTCAGGTGACACTTGACCTGAAACCACAACCATCAACCATCCCAGTCATTTTTTTAACAAAGAAGCTCGCGAGATTGCTTGATATTACCGGAAACCACTCAAATGAAATCGCCGCAAAACCTTCCGAGTGGGGTTATACACTTTCAGAAGGTGTTTGCTGCACTTGGCGAATAGGCGGCCCAGGCGGCATGGGCTTGCAGGCCGGTGCCATGCGCACTTGGGCAGCAACCACCTGCCTGGCTGCAGACATGCAGCCTGGAAGCTGCAGGGCACATGCGAGCTATCCAACTCTAACGCGTCTTGGGATTGTCTGTCGCCACAGAAGCCGACAGAACCATTAAATTTTGACACTGATCCTAAAGAAGCCGAACGCTTGCGCGAAAGTAGCGCAAGTCAAAACGATCTCGATACGTGAAAATAATTATTACCATATGTACTGTGTTAAACGGGAGACGTGGTTTTCGAGCAGGGTGCAGCCACAGGCAGGCATGGCTCCACAACGCTGTCTGCTGTCTAGTCTTGGACATTTGCCGTGTGCAGCCGCACCCTCGCCCCCGACCGGCACAGCGTCCCCGCATTGACCCAAGCAGCTGCGCCTCAATCCACTTGCCATGGCCCCATGCGGCAGCAGATATCATGCACTCAGCGGACCTGAATGATGAAGAGACAGGCGCAAAATAGCCTGTCAGCACCTGATCACAGCGGCGACAGCAAGCAGCTCACAAAGGCTGCTGCTGCAGGTGCTGGAGCAGGCGCTGGCGGAGGCGCGCAGCGCGGTGCTCGCCTGCCCTGGCAGCGCCCAGCCGGCGGCCGTCACTGCCATCCGCGCTGTGCTGGCTGGCAGCGACGATTATGTACGCAAAGTACGGCTGGCACGGTGGCTCCAGGACTTGGCGGCTGCCGCTGCTCCGGCTTGACTGCTAAGAGAACATCTGGCGAGTGTGAGAGTGGCTTGGTGCTGTGAGAGGGGCATGCTGTAAACGAACGCAACCCGATCAAGCGGCTGCGAAGGCCGCCGCAAGCACACACTGCACTGCACCAGGTTGCGGCAAGCCTGTTGCACCATCAAGATGATCGCTTTCATTTCTCAGTAACGGATAGGCGTCGTTTTCATTCAAACAGTCACAGACAGCCTGTCAACTAGGATAACCCTATCGCATGCATGCCTGTGGCGCCGCACAGCCTGCGGCAGTGCTGCCGCTGCCGCTGCCGCTGCCGCTGCCTGCTGCTCGCGCAATCTCGTGCGCTGGTCGTCGCCGGTAGATCCTTTGTTGCTGCCGTCGGGAACCGCAGATCGCGTCCCGATCACACTCATCCTAGTCTTCAGCGTCAATACAGCCCGCAACGGTAGCCCGTAGCACGACCCGCGCGTGAGGTAAACCCACACAACATTTTCTCATCACCGGGCCTGTCTGTTTCCGGATGGTCACTCCAGCTGCAGGCTTTGGTCTGTGCTCACGCAGGACGCATGCTGCTTTTCCAAATGGAGATGATTTGGACGGGAGGGGCATTTGGGTGGCAGTTGTGCCAGTAGAGAGAGCATCACGTTCTCGTCCTCGACCCCCCCCCCCCCCCCGCCC
>BHFV01001008.1:0-11620 GCA_003568905.1 Trebouxiophyceae sp. KSI-1
CAGGCGCCAAGCTGCGGCTGGCAGTTCCCTGCCTGCTTGTGCTGCCCGCGACCCGAGTGGTCAACCGCTGGACGGAGGCGCCATCGAGCGCCTCACCTTCGGCGTCGTCGCCCGGCCGCGGGTGGCCAAGCGGGCTGGCAAGCCCCCGCGAGCTCATGCCGGGTGAGTTTCCACTCCGCCACCTGACACTGCCTCTAAGATGTGCTGCTATCTTGGCAAGCAGCTGTTGAGCTTCAGCCCTTGACCAGCAGTGACTTTTTCCTGCAGGCCCGGCCTGGCCGCCGTCCGGGTCCAGGCGTGGACGTGAGCGGCCGCCTTCCCCATCTCTTCTTCGCTGGATTTTGCTACGGCGTCGGGGGGTGGGGCTCCCGCTCCTCAACTGGCTAGCCTTCCTGGCCACCTTTTTTCCGCTTCTCCTGCTGATGCTCCCGCTGGCCCTCATGAATGAGGTGGCGCTGGTCGTCGGCCGGGCCTGCTGCAAGCGCATCGCCGCGGTCTCCCGGGCGATGCACCCGCGGCCGCGCAACTTCGCCGGCATCCCCTGGCAGTCGGGTAAGCTCAAACCAGCCCCTGAACAACTGCCCGGCACCCCATGGGTGCTTCGCGTCTGGAACTTTACACCTTTAGCCAGGATGCCTTCAACGGTTCGCCCGCTCTGACGTGCAGGAGCCAAGCTGCGGCTGGCAGTTCCCTGCCTGCTTGTGCTGCCCGCGGCCCGGGTGGTTTACCGCTGGACGGGGGGCGCCATCGAGCGCCTCACCTTCGGCGTCATCGCCCGGCCGCGGGTGGCCAAGCGGGCTGCTGGCAAGCCCCCGCGAGCTCATGCCGGGTGAGTTTCCACTCCGCCTCACCTGACACTGCCTCTTAGATGTGCTGCTGTCTTGGCAAGCAGCTGTTGAGCTTCAGCCCTTGACCAGCAGTGACTTTTTCCTGCAGGCCCGGACTGGCCGCCGTCCGGGTCCAGGCGTGGACGTGAGTGGCCGCCTTCGCCTTCTCTTCTTCGTTGCATTTGTCAACGACCTCGGTGGCGGCCTTCGTGCTGCATTTCTGCTTTATGTTTTCCAAGTTTTGATAGCTGGTGCAGGCGCATGCCTTCTTGATGCCCAGCTTTTTCTAATTTTTTCTCCCCCCAAGTCCTGCTTGCTGCAGGCAGCCGGCCACTGGTCATCCGGCTTTGCTTTGAGCGCCCCCTCTTCTGCCAGTGGTGTCCCCGCCACTTTGTTTTGAAGCTTCCCGTGCGCTTGCTTGCTCGTGGTTCCTGGACATTGTGTACTAGTACAAGTCCTGCCGTGCCGCCGGTGGCCGATCAGGCAGCTGGAGTCTGCCTCAGTCCTACTGGCGCTAGCTTGACGGATGCTGCTGCTGCTGCTGTAAATCTTAACCATAGCACCGCCAGAGGCAACAAAATCTGCACAGACGTCCTTGGCTTAGCAGCAGCATACAAGACCGCCTGCACACATGTCTGCGCCGAGCACGCAGCTAGGTTGCATCCTTGACTTCTTTCCCGCAGCGTGTAGAATGGAGCAGTCCTGTGGCGCGGTCCATTCTCTCTAGCTTTCTGCTGCCACCATGGGCCATCGCTCTCGCATGGCTGCATGGCTGCGCTGATTGCCAAGCACAGGCCATTCAAGACCGGACGATGGGCGCGAGCCTTGTCATATATGAGCATTAACTTCAGATGAGCATTCGACCAAGCGACCTCAAATGCGCCGACGCTGGCGTCGGACTAGCAGACGCAAAAACGCACTCCGCACTCTGCGCTGCCCATCGCTTGTCCTGCTCCCCAGTCTCTGCACCTGACCAAATCGCCCGACATCCGCTGCACTCCCTACACACTGCGAGGGCAGCAGGCCCGTACACCTGTCGGCCATCGGCACTCATCTGGGGGGCAGCGCTTTGAGAGCCGACAGCCATGCACCGGTGGCGGGCGCTACTGCTGACCGCGGCGCTTTTCGCGGGCTGCGCGAGCGCCGGGGCTCAAGATGCAGCCACGCCGGCAGCGGCACCGATTGGACTCGAGCCGGTAGCAGCCGCGCCGTCGCCTGCGCTGGCGCTTTCGCCCGGGCAACTGAACAACGTCGCGCGGAACCCGCCAAACGGCGCAACGGTCTGCACCTTTCACGTGCAAGGTGCGTCCGCAGCCCGGGATTAATGCTGCGGATTGTTGCGCTGCACACGGCCAATCGGCCACCTGTTGGTGGATGTGTGGCAGTCGCCTTCTGCTTACAAGCATGTCGCTGCTGGGCGGCCGCCGTCGATCCTTCGTGAGCCGGGTGGGCAAGAACGGGGGCGCAAGCGCATGCGCAGTCGTTTGGCCGCAATTTGCTGCGATCGGGGGCAGCGACCCGGCTCTCGACACGCCAAAGCGGGCCCCACTAGTCGATAGCTTGCTGCTCGCCGCGGCCGGGTCGTCCCCGCCGGCCCTCTACTTTCCCGGCCGCAGCGGCCTCTCCCTCAGCCGCAGTTCCGCGCAGCCGTGCGAGCCAGCAGTCGGCAAGAACCGTGGCTTGCGCCTGGCGCTCTGCCTCCAGCATGACGTGACAGCTCCCGGCAGCCGGCGCCGGAAAGGTAACAACGGCTTTGAACAACAAGGACAGCTTACATTCCTCCGCAGGCGGACCGGCCAGCAGCGGCAGCGGCAGCCTGGGCAGCACGACGGCGGCAAACGCAAGCAGTGCCATTGACCCGAATTCGCTCGGCGTCGGGCTCAAGGCAGCGGACATCAAGTGCACGGGCGGCAGCGGCAACATCACCATCCAGGGCGGCCCTGCGCTGGAGCCCTTCAGCGCCGGCTGGCAGGGTGCGCGTCCCAGCTGCACGAGTTAAGGGAGCCAGACGGGCACAGCCTGCCTGCCTGCCTGCCACGACTACTCACATTGCATGCCAGCTGTGCCGTGCCACAGCATCCGTGGTCGGCGCTGCTGCGCTGCCCGTGCCTGCACCCAGACAGCACGAGGTCTGACGGTTTGCGCCCGCCACCGCGCCGACACTGCATGCCAGCAGCTGCCTGCACGGCTGCTGAAGCCCCCCGCTGCATCCCTGCAGGCGTGAGCTACGTGAAGAACGTGCAGCTGCCGGGGAGCACGATGACGCTGCGGGGCGTCAACATGTTTGTGCAGGACAGCACCTTTGCCGGGCTGCAGTCGTTCGGCCAGGCGGCCATCGTGTTTGCCGCCTCCCAGGTCACCTTCATCAACGCCACCTTCCTGCTCAACAACAACTCGGCGGGTGGGGGCACACGCCTCCTGCGACCAGCAGCCCCCAATTGGCGCTGCAGGCGGCCTGAGGCTCCCACCTGCCGCCCGCAGCCGGCTGCATCTACGGCAACGAGAGCACGCAGCTGACCATCCTGGACAGCAACTTCACGAACAACGCGGGGCTGTCGGCGGGCGCTGTCGCGCTGTGGAACAGCTCGGTGGAAGTCAACAACACGATGTTCATGAACAACACCTGCAACTCGCAGGGCGCGGCCCCCCCTCCCAGGCTCGCGGAAGGCGAGAGGAGAGCGGCCCGTGCCAGTGCGCGCAGCTGGCCGCGGGGCTCTGAATGGTGCCTCGGCCCGTCGCAGGCGGCGCCCTCATGGTGAACAACGGCAGCAGCCTGGTCATCCAGCAGAGCACCTTCCAGCTTAACAACGCGACCAACGGCGGCGCCCTCTACCTGGAGGCGAGCGCCCCCCTCCCTCTCCCGCCTGCCTGCTGCCCCCGGCACGCGCGCATGTCAGCGGCTTGCGAAGGCGGGAAGTAAGGCACTGTGGGAGGGACTGTGCGTGCCTCGCCGGCGGCTGCAAAGGACCGGCTGTGGTTTGGGAGCAGCTGCTTGCAAAGCCCTGTGGTTTGGGAGCAGGGGGCCGCGGCCCAGCACCTGCAAAACCCCCCCATTGGCGATGCGAAGGGGGGGGCTGACACTCGCCCCCGCCCGCCTGCCCGCAGCAATGCCAGGCGGTCAGCCTGACGAAGAACATGTTTGTCGGCAACACGGCCGCCAAGAGCGGCGGTGCCTTCTTCCAGCTGCAGTGCCCGGGTGAGGCGCCCCCAGCCCCGAGCTGCCGCCGCAGCTGCACGCGCTCGGCGGGGCCGCCACCCAGTCTGAGCTGCGTCCGCTGCAGCAGCTCCTGCGCGGCGCCGGCTGCTCCCCCGCCCCGCCACCCGACAAGCGGCCCCCCCTCCCGGGCCTGATCAGCCCCCGCGCTTGCAGGCACGCTGCTGTCCAACACCTTCCTGCAGAACGCGGGCACCAACGGCGGCGCGATCTGGCACAACAACATCGCGCGCCTGAACCACACGCTCAACCTGTTTGTGGCCAACACGGGGCGCCAGGGCAGCGGCGGCATCGAGGTGAACCAGGTGACCAGCATGGTCGTCAACAACTGCAACTTCACGGGCGGCCGCGGCGCCAAGGGCGGCGCCCTCTACTACCAGGCACGCGTCCCCCCCCCTGGCCTCCTCACCGGCCTGCACAGCCAGGGGCAGCGAGCCGAGCCGAGCCGAGGCGGTGTTGAGCGCTGGGAGGCAGTGCGCCCAGGTGCCAGGGAGGCCAGGCGCTGCCGGCGAGGCTCCCTCAGCACGCGCCCGACTCTGACAGAAGAGGCCGGATTGTCCTGCGCAGAACGTGGGCGGCAACATCCTGAACACCTACTTTGGCCGCAACAGCGCGAGCACCTCGGGCGGCGCCGTCTTCCGCGGCACCTCCACCGGCTCCATCTCGGGCTGCAACTTCTTCGCCAACTCGGCCACCGCGGACGGCGGCGCCATCTACGACTCCCACGTGTCGGTGAGCCCCCGACCCCCTTTTGCTGCCCGAGACATGGGGGGGGGCGTGTGTGCGCGCGCAAGATCCTGTTCTTGCACTGCGACATGGGGGCGCTTCTCACGCCCGCTTCCGTCAATGCAGGGCGACATCACGGCCAGCAACAGCTTCAGCAACAACACGGCCAAGGGCTCGGGCATCGTCTTCCGCACGGCCTCCTCAGGAGACGTGAGCGCCAACCTGGGCAGCGGGCAGCTGGTGAACGACAACCCGGCCGCCACCGGCTGAGCGGCGCTGGCAACGTTTTTTCTTTGCCACGCGCTCCAGGCGCGTGCGCTGCGGCCTCCCTTCCCCTTGCTGCCGGTGGCTGGCGGCTGCTGAGGCTTCTTGCGGCTGCTGCAGGCGCGGATAGGAGAGGCCCTGGAGTCGCTAGACAGGAACGAGACGCCCGAGCTGGGCCACGGAGAGAGCGCGAGCCGCGCTGCACGTGACAGATTCTGACAGTTGCGAGCAGCGCTTCATATGCCAGCATTAGCATGCATGGCTGCCGGCCTGCTGGCGTCTATACGTTTGCTGCTCGCTGAACGATTGTTTTTTGGCCTGGCTAGGGAATAGCGCCCACCCGCTCCGCAGGTCATCTCGTTGTGCTGTCGGTACCGGCCTGGTGTGAGCACCAGCAGCAACTTCTCTTCTGAAGCTGCTGAGAAGGAGTCGCCCAGCCACCGAGGGGTTTCGTCACAAAACAAAAGTTACCCATCCCACACCCACAGATCGAAGAAGCGAACTGAACTAACCGAGAGACGAGAGACAACTGCAACCATGCCTTCCATCGTGACCAAGGCGCGTCTCGCCCCCTGCTGACTGCTCGGAGGAGACGCCCGGGATCGCGGATGGCACGCGCTTCCTGCGGTGTGGAGGCGCTGTAGGCGCATGATCGCGATGAAGGGGCAGCTTTCTGGGTCTCCAGCAGCCTTTGTCGCGCTTGTGGCAGCGCGCGGGTGCCGTACACCCGCTTTTCTCGAGTTCGCATGTCGCCCAGCCGGACCCGCTCTCGGGCTAGCCGCACCGCGAGTCATTGCCCATGACATTACGATGCGACCGGTTCATCTGGATACAGTGATCGCGGGTGCGCGCGCGGTGTTTCGTGTCCTTTTGGGCGCGCCTCCGGTCAGGGCAAATCGCCATGTTGCGCGCCCAGCAGCTCTCAGGCCTGCGCACGGCGAGGATCACTCGCAATTGACATCGCCCAAGGCGTGTCGGGTGCCCATACGCTCGCGGTTAGCCCCAGCCGCGACGCGCGGCACCGGGCTTAGCTTCACCCCCGCTTCCTCGCAGATGAAGGAGAAGCTTGCTATTTCTAAGAGCAAGGACGGCGCGTCCCGCGCTGGCTCCGTCGGTGGTAAGACTCCTGAATCCACTGCAATGGCTTGGTTATGCACTTGGTGCACCTATTGCCCCGTGGAACCATTTGCAGCCACGGCTGACGCTCCCTGCCCGTCCAATCCACAGGCCGCTCCTCTGTGAGCGTGACCGAGTCGACCGTCAGCCACACGCCGGCCGCCGGCAACGGAAGCACTGTGCAGACGACCACCACCACGCATGAGGGCGCCCCTGTTGCGGCTGTCGCCAACCCGGCGCAGAGCAACGGCGTGGTCGCGCACAGCCAGGCGCCCGCGGAGGCCGCCCCTGTCGTGAGTCTTCCGTTCCGCGAGCCCCACTCCTGCAGAATTCAGACCAGCTCTGCGCCTGCCGCCTTGCAGCAGCTGCTCACTTGTAACCACAGCTGCTGACATGTGCTCGTGTGCTGCAGGTCATGGTGCAGGAGCGGGACGGCACCTGGCAGAAGGCACGCGAGCTGACGCAGGCCGCGGAGCACGCGTCCAAGGTCTCTGCCGCCAAGGTAGGACTTCAAAGCTTCCTCTTTCCCGCTGCAGCCCGCCGGCGGCAACATGCAGGAGCTGACTGGTGGCACCCTGTGCAGGCGTACGAGGCGGAGGCGCACCTGCTGGCCGCTCAGGAGGCACACCACGCGGCGCAGGCCGCGACCAACCGCCACGCCGAGGCACACCTCCCCCCCCTGCGCCTCGCACTTGCCTGCTGTTGGTCTGATCATCACTCCCTGGGAGCTGCAGACGCAAGCACCGCTTTCCAGCTGCTGCGCCTGCATGCTCTGATGCGCGGCTCACCGGCTGCCCCCGCGCTCTGCAGCTGGCCGCCCAGGCGGAGGCTGAGCACCGCAACATCGGCAACCTGGACTACTACCACGAGCAGCTGGACAAGGAGAAGCACGAGCTGCTGGAGCGGGAGAAGATCCACAAGGAGATCAACCGGTGCGCCCGCCACACTGTGTGCCTGCGGGCTGCCCTTGTCCCGAATGCTGTGCACCTGCTTTGCCAAGCCAAGCTAGCAACACACAAGCATTTAGCTAAACACGCATGAACCCCAGCCGGGTGCAGTAATGCCACCTTCAGCCCTGTTGCCTGCTGCTGATGCTGATCAGCTGCCTGACGCCTGCCTCCCCGCCCGGCGCGCCGCAGGCAGCTGGACGTGGCCCGCAACAACGTGGCCGCGAAGACGCGCGAGCACAACGAGTTCGTGCCCCTCGTCAACCGCCACCGCGAGGAGAGCGACGCGATCGCCAACAAGCTCAACTCGCTGCGCGGGCACGTCCCTCCCCCAACCTAGCTTGGCAGGCCAAATACCACTACCTGTGGCTGCACAGCACAGCCGCCCCTCACCTGCTCGGAACAGTGGCAGCTGGCTCACGCACACAACACCCCTCATCAGAGCCAGCAGGCGGCGCTGAGAGAAAACATGTCTGCCTGCCGTCCGGCGCCTGACGGCCCCCACCCCTCTGTGCCCCGCAGCGCGCGCGACGAGCTGGCGCAGAAGCGCTCCGCGCACATCAGCGCCGTCGGCGAGCTGCAGGCGCGGCGCGCCGGCCTGGACGGCGACCTCAACCGGCTGACCGCCGAGGCGTCCGACCTGGAGGCGCGCGCCGCCGAGCTCGAGGCGCAGGCGCGCGCCGCCCGCCAGGCGGCCGACGAGCGCAAGTCCGCGCTGGGCGGCATCCGGTGCGCTGCCTCGCTGCCCGCACTGTGACTGTGTCAGCAAGCCGTGCCCGCCTGCGGAGCGCAGCCTGGGCAGAGCCTGTGGTCGCGGTCTGCCTTGCCGGCAGTGCATGACTGCCTGCTGTTGCGCCCTGCGGGTTGGGTGACTGACTTTTTTGGCCTGCCTGCCAGCAACGCGGCGCTGGAGGCGGAGAAGGAGATCGAGAAGGCCAACCGCGCGGCCCAGAAGGTCGAGAAGGAGCTGGCCGGCTACGAGTGCGCCTCCCCGCCCTGCCTGCCCCAGCTTTGGGAGCCCTCGGCACAGCAGCAACCGCCCTTGCCCGCTGCCCGCTTCATCTACATGCTTGGGGCACATCCGCTTACCCGCTCCCGACTGGCACTGCTCTGCAGGGCCAAGGACGCGGACCTGCAGCAGAAGCTGCAGGCCGCGCAGGCGGCCGCCCAGAAGGCGTTCGACCTGATGGCCGCGCGCGAGGCCGAGCTGGCGGCCGCCAAGCAGGCGCTGGCCGCCGAGGAGGCCAAGGGGCTGCCGGTCGCGCAGGACATCGAGCGCTTCCGCCGCGAGCTGGAGGAGAAGGCACGCCTGCTGCCCCTGTCTCTGCTCTCTCCACGCAGGGCACCACCGATGCTGCCCCGCTTCCCATCCTCTAGCTGTGCTGCGCAGCAGTTGTCACCCAGCTGCATCTAGCTGACTGCCTTGCCAGGGCTGCCCTGCTGCTTCTGCTGGGGGCCTCCTTCCCAGCGCGCACTGACTCCCGGAGCCTGCCCCCGCAGGAGCGCAAGTACATCGAGGCCCAGAAGACCTCGCAGGCCGCCCGCGAGGCGCATGCGCGCTTTGCTGCCGCGGCCGAGCAGGCGGTGCAGGAGGCGGCCGCGCACCACGCGGCCAAGGAGCAGAAGATGGCACGTGAGTGGCCAACCCCTCCCTGCGTCCCCACCCAAGCTACTGTATTCCGCCAGGAGGCTGTTGTTGCACTCGTATCCTGGGAAAATGAAGCTCAACAGACGGAGTTTCGCCTGGCTGGGCGCGAATGCTGACGCCCTCTTTGCGCCTGCCGCTGCAGTGTACCACCAGCTCAAGGCCGAGGCCGTGCAGCACAACACCCGCGAGGCGGAGCTGTGGGAGCAGGCCAAGCGGTGCGCCCTCCTCTCACTCGCAGCCACACATTTGACAGCCGTTGCCGCCTGCCTTCCTCGCCTCGCCGCACGCGGTGCAGTCCGTCCTGGCAGCCTGTGACCGCTGGGCTTCCTTCCCTCCATCTGCGGCTCGGCCCCACCCTGCCGTTTCCATTCCTGACCATCGTGTGTTTGTTTTCCGATCAGGCTGGGCGACCAGGGCGACGTCAACGCGCTGCAGCGCCTGGCGGAGGCCGAGAAGAATCTGCTGGAGACGCAGCAGGTCGTGTCGCAGCCGATCGTCGCACCGATCGTCGCGCCCAAGGCGCCGACCACCCAGGGGCCCACCCTGCACACGTGCGCACCCACCTTTATCGAGCTCTGCCACCACCCAAGCAATGGCGCTTGTGGTGGGGGTTTCTGAATGTGCAGAAAGCATGCTCGAGAATCCGTGATGCCTCACTGGAAATCAGTCAGCCTCGATTGTGACTCACTATGGGGAGGATGTGATCTGAACTGCGACGCAAATGCTGACGCCTTGCGGCCCTGCGCGCCTGCAGCGAGGAGCACAAGGCCGAGCGCAACGACCACCACTCCACGGAGCACATCACCACCCACCACTGAGCGATTCGCTGAGCACAGGCCAGCGGGCCTGCCGGAAGCTGGCCGCCACCCACTCGGGGAAAGGCTTGCGGCGCCCCCCGATTCTTGATTGCCCCCACGCGCAGCAGATTCCCTGCATGTGAAGCCGCGCCAACAGAGACTGACCCCGATTCCTAAATAGCTCGAGTGCTTTCGTGGCAGCCTGAGTGAGAGTAGGGTAGATATGTGGTGTTGGCCCACACCTGCGCCCGCGCGGCCCAGGGGGCTGCAGGATATTGAGCCTGCCCCCCCCAGCAAGCGCGTGTGCGGCGTGAAGCCCCAGAACAGTGCCCAGCAGGAGGGCAGCCTCGTGTTTTTCCACCAGCCGCGACTTGGTAGCGGGCGTACATTCTCGTTGCTGGATTGTAACAGCACGTTGTGTGATCAACACTTCAGTCGGAGATTCCAGTCTGCACTGTCACAGCAGCACAGGTTTCACATGCAACGCCGGTCTGCAGCTGCTAGAGTGCTGCTTGGCAGCGGAAGCATGCTTGAAAAGCTCGCACTCGTCACTCAGCAGTCCGAACTCACAAGCAGAATTCTCTCACGGCTCTCCTGCACACCAGCCTGCTCAGCTGAAGCCCTCCACGAAACGGCGCTTCTTCCGCTTGCCTGTGCGGGTCTGCTGCGACGGCTGGGAGGGCCCCGGCTGCGACTGCGACGGCGGCTGAGTGGGCTGCGATTGGGACGGCAGCTGCGCCTCGGGCGGCAACTGGGACAGCTGCGGCTGTGACGGTTGCGTCTGTGGCTGAGACGGCTGCGGCTGCGACGCCTGCGGCTTTGCCTCGGGCTGCGAGAGGGGCTGCGACGGAGGCTGTGATGCGGTCTGCCGCTGGGATGCCCTCGCGCCCTTCCCGCGAGCGGACGCCCGCTGGCTCGGCTGGCTGGCGGGCTGCTGCCGGCTTGGCTGACTGGGCTGCTGCTGGCTGGGCTGGCTGGGCTGCGGCTGGGTGGGCTGGCTGGGCTGCGGCTGCGGCTCGTCGGCATCCATGGGCTCCGGCAGCGGCCCCAGGCGCCACTCCCTCAGCAGGCCGTCGATCGCAGCGGCCGCCTCCTCGCTCTGCGGCAACCCCGGCGCCTCAGCTCGCCTTCCACCAAACAGGCGCAGGCGGCGGGCCTGGAGTTGGTGAGCGCGCCTGCGGCTGCGGCGGCTCAAAGGCGAGCGCCAGCGGGGGCGCGTCCGCCAGGTCGGGGTCTTGGCCGGAGCCCACCGGGTAGACTGCCAGATGGCCGCCCCAGGCGCTGCAGCCGCGGCCGGAAGTGAGCTCGCCTGCCGGGAGCAGTCGCAGGGGCGGCTGGGGCAGGAGAGGGCGGCGCGCCTCTCGCAGGTGGGCGCGGGGGTGGCCTCATCGGGCTGCTCGTCCGGCTGCGGCGGGCCCCAGTCGGACGCGGGCCCCTGCCTGATGGCCGGTCCCACGGCCACCGGCAGCGCCTCGGCCCCATCTGCCGCGGCGGCATCTGCCGACTCGCCGCCCTGCAGCGCCGCGGCGACAGCAGCTCGCACGCTGGCATAGTAGGCGGCCGGGTCGCCGTCCAGGCCCCTGCAAAGGCAGTACAAGGTTGCAGATTCGAAGGGCAGGTTTCCCGCCAGTATTCGAACACTCCGCCCGTTTTCGAATCTGGTGCCACATGTCGCAGAGCGTCTGCCAGATCGGGGCCGAGCCCTGCTGCAGCCACCGCTCAGGGGCCCTTGGGGCTGGAGGGCAGCCGGGCACGGCTCCTGGCAGGCGCCCCCTCCCCTCTTCGCAGCAAACCGGTGGCGCCGCACCGCTGCATGTGCCTGACCAGGCCGGCCGCCGCCCGCGCGTCGAGGCCCGTCCTGCCCGCGTGCGCCTCCTTCAGCACCATGCTCGGCTGCGCCTGCGGCAGCTCGCCGGTCGCCAGGCTGGCGGCCGAGCCGCCGGGCGTGCCCATGCGCCACCGAATCTCGCGCGTCAGCTCGGCCAGCGTCAGCGGGACCTGCGATTGCGGCGCCTGTCACTCCCCGCCCTGCTGTCGCCCCCAGTGCCGCTTGCAGGCGGGAAAGGGGACCGGGGGGGGGG
>BHFV01001009.1:560-11608 GCA_003568905.1 Trebouxiophyceae sp. KSI-1
GGGGGGGGGGGGGCGCCTGCGCCTGCCCTGTGATGCCGCCGCCGCGCACCGTGGCCCGGACGTCAAATTTGCCGATGGTGTCAGTTACATCGAAGGGCGCGATAACGTCCAGCCTGGCGAAAATCGGCTTGAAGTGGTCGTCCAGCGGGCGGCCATTCACCACGATGTTGCCTCGCCCCACCCGAGCCTCCGAGGGTTCCCTGCGAGCGCGGCATGCGACCCTAGGGCTCAGGATTAGGGCTTTACCATCACGATTCTAGGGTTCTGAATCAAGGTGTTTTGTCACTCCGACCCTCTAATCCTGTGCCAGATTCCAGGTGAGCGGCCGAGAGGGAGCCCAGCGGCTCTGCAGCATTAGCAACTGCATGCGGCAGCTACTAGTTTTTATTCTTGAAACAATTCATTTAAACAATTCGATCCCGAGGCCCTCTGGCTTGCACAGCCTGGCGCCTCAGGTGCTTACAGCCCCCCACCGGCTTTTTCACAGTCCCTCTGGATTTCACAGCCGCCAGCAGGCAACCCGCCTCCCCTCTCAGCAGACAGCTGCAGGCATCCCCTGCGCCCCGCCTCGCAGACCCTAGCTAGGTCTCAGCGAGACAGACCCTAGCTAGGTGTCAGCGAGGAAGCGGACCTGAGCCAGACCCTAGCTATGGAGGTTTTCCGTTTGCCGGTGGCATAAGCGCGGCCGAATTCGTCCACAACTCGCACGCGCGGCAGCGGCACGCCCGGCGGCAGTTGCTCCCGCCGCGCCCCCTCCGGCTCCTGCAGCATCTCTCATCCAAAAGTCAGATCAAGCAAGCATTCTGGTACTGGGCGAACTAGTTCCTGAATTTAATTCATGAAATTTAAATTTAATTTATAGTTTTCTATTTTGAAGGCAGAGGCTCTCTCACTGCATCCCGATCTGTGCGCTCCGAATGGGCACGATTGAAGCATTCCAGCGACGCTCCCAGGCGCCAGAAGTTGTCGTTTTGCCGTCGGAAATAAATAAATTTTTTTTCGGGGGGTGAAAATTGAGGCGTTGGGATCGGTTCAACCCTGGTTGACAGGCGTCAGGCCTGCCAGGGCTGTCAAGCCCGCCGCGGGCCGGCTGCTGTTTGTGTCGCAGCAGAGGGGCAGCCGAGCAGCAGGGCGCCAGGATGAGGCTGGCGCCTGCAATGTGCTGAAACGTCCAGGAAGCAGGAAGCTCGAAAAATAAATAACAAAAAAACTAAAAATAATGACAATGACAAAAACCAAACAAAATATGTAAATAAATCAGCTCAGGGCACGCCTCCAGGGTGAGGCTAAAAACAAAAAAACAAACTGAAAAATAAACATAAAAATATAATAAACTAAAAAATACAACACAATACAATACACTAAAGGAATGGATAAACAAATAAATAAATAAGCTCCAGGGCGCGCCTCGGCGGCCAGCCTCTGCAGCCTGGCAGGCAGCTCGGTGGGGCCGATGCCGAATTCCCGTCGCAGCAGCGCCAGTGCGCCCTCCCAGTTCTCCGACTCCAGCAGATCCGCCCAGGCGTCCAACAGGGCCCCATCCAGTCGCCGCTCACCTGGCGGCTGCTGTCCAGCATCGGCAGGCAGCTGCGTGCTCGCCCCTGCAGGCGGGCAGCACTGTATTATTATTATTATTATTATTATTATTATTATTATTATTATTAATATTATTATTACCACCATTATCACGCCTTTCGGCGTAATAACGGGCAGCACTGCTGGGAGGCAGCATTGCAGGGGAACAGCCCTGCTGCTGCTGTGCCTCTGTGAGGCGTGCGTGGGGCGGGCTGCGGACATGGGAGCAAGCGGATGCTGCAATGCAGGCTGACCGGCGGGGTCGCTCTGCATGCGAGCAGGGGCAGGGCGGGCTGCACGCGAGCATGTGTTGCAGCTGCTGGCATGCGGCAGGGAGGGGGGGATGCGCACGAGGCTGGCTCAGGCGGCGGATGGCTTCCGCGGCCGCGACGCCAAAGCGCCCCTGCTGCGCTTCTTCCAGGGAGGCGGCGGCGGCCAACGCGTCCGGCCCGCCCAGGAGCGACTCGGCCTCGCTCGGCTGCCGGCCAAAGTCGGGCAGCTTGAAGCCGGCAATCGGCATCTCCATGCCTGTGTCTAGCGGCAGCTGCTGCGGTTGCGGCCGCAAGCCTGGCTCATCTGCAGGCGAGCAACGGGCGGCCTCCCTGTCGGTGGCACGGCCTCTGAAAAGCGTGAACTTTGCCGAACTGATGGAAATGAACAGATGGCCAGTTGTGGCTGCTGCCGGGGGAGCCGTCTGGGAGCCTACCGGCGTCATCCAGCCTCCGCGCGTCGGCTGTGGGCTCCTCGGAGTCGGCAGGCGGCTGCGAGCAGAAAGTTTGCCGTCGCTCTGCTAGCCAGCAGCCGCCCAGGAAGCCGTCCGCCCACACCTGTGCGGCGCCGCTGGTCGACGTCGCGCCGCTGCGTGCGGTCGATGTCGCCTGCTGCAGGCTGTGCTGACGAAGCAGCCGCCGGGCCGCCTGGCTCAGCATAGCTCCCTAGTCGCGAAGGGCGACTGGGAGGGAGCTCGTCGATCGGGATGCAAGTGCAGAAGGCGCAGCTGCAACCGCTTGTCCGATCGCAGCTTGTCGCAGATGGCGGAGTGAGTCAGGCGTCGCACAGCGAGCGCTAACCGATTGAAAAGCAAGTCAGATGCGGGCGGCGGCAATCCCAAGCTCCAGCACACGCCTGCCGCCGACCCCAATCGACTGCGTTGCAGTTTCCTCGACAGTGCAGAGCTGCAGGGTGATGTTGACTTCAGAAACCCGCAAGCAAATGCCAATGCGTTTGCTTCCCATTTCCCACACTCGCTCTGTCGGGCCACACACTTGCTCTGTCGGGGGTCCTGCCAGCTGTGATGGGCGTCGAGAGCGTGCTGCTGTACTACAAGGCGAGCTTCTTTCAACGCTCCCCGACATCCCAACGGAATGGCGACGCGAGGGCATGCAGAACATCATTATCGAGAGCCAGTTGTTTGAGGGCCTCGTGACGCTGTGATTGCAGTACGTCGACTTGACGGACCGGCAGGAAGAAGTGCGAGACTGGCTGCTGGCGCTGTGCGGGCGACTGGCCCTGGTTGGGCGCGCACGAGTCGCAGAGGATGGCATCAACGTCACGGTGAGCTCTCCCAGCAGCAAAAAGAGCCTCCTGCCGGCCGCGTCGCCGCTAGACGGGAACAACTAAATGGCCCACTCTGCTGCAGGTGGGTGGCAGGCACGCCGCTCTGCAGGAGCACATCGAAGCGGTGGAGCGCCACCCGCTGCTGGGTGGGGGCATCGACTTCAAGCTCGCGCGCTCAGCCGGGCCGCTGAATGAGGCGGCGGTGCATGAGACAGGTTTCGACACGCTGCAAGTCTCCCTCTGCAAGGTGCGTGCCTCGCTGAGAGGCCCCTGACAGCCTCGGGTCGCATCAGCTGCAGAGGGCAGCAACGATGCTTGTAAAACTTAAAAAGGTTTCCCTGGAGAAATGGAACTAGCAGGTGTGAAAACTTTCTCCCGGCCCAGACGGCCTGGGTTGTGTTGGGAGGAATGTGTCCTTTTCTCCTGTGAAAAGGGGAGGAAATGGTCTTGGGGAAGACCAAGTTTTCGCCTGATGTCTCGCGTTTCACCCCCATCAGAAGGCAGCAGCACGTGCATACGCCAGCAGCTTCCCCCTTCCCCTCTTGAGTTGGAGCAGCAGCGCCTGTGGGCTTGCCGACATGGGGGGATGCTGGCGAGCAGCATCGGCAGCAACAGATGGCCTTCAGGGTTTAGGTTTTTAGGGTTTGAACGGAACTAAATAGGTGCCCTCCCCTCCCCTCAGCCCTTCACTTGTTTTCACACGCCCGCCTGTGGAATTTTGAACTTTTCCCCGAAAACTGCTCTCCCATGATGGCTTCAAGAAGCTCGCAGGCACTCCATCAGTGCGCCAGAAATCCACATCATCTCCCAGAAACGGACGAGTCCCACCTAAATGTGTATAATTTCACACAGCAAACAAACTAGAAAATATTTGTCTGAAATGGATGAAATTGGCCCGGCTGCGCTGCTGCAGGAGGTCGTTTCTCTGCGGGGGGCGGAGCAGTGCCCGCCGGCAGAGCTGGCTAGTCGCGCTGGCAGGCACCTGCCACCGGCGGAATGGCACCGGCTGCTGCAGGAGAGCGCCGCGGGCGGCAGCGGCGGCGACACGGTGCTGCTGGACGCTAGGAATCTGTATGAGACGAGGATAGGCCACTTTGCGGCGGTGAGCCTTTTTTAAGGGGTTAGGGTTTAGGGCTTAGGGTCTAGGGATCGCGGCGGTGAGCTGAAGCGGCCTCCCTTCCTTCCCTTCTGTCCGGCACACGGCAGGGGCAAGGGCCGGCAATAATATAATATATGGTTTTAGGGTATATCCTCAACCCTAAACCCAAAACCCTATATATATTTTGGCCCGGTGCCATGCAACAGCAGCGGCAAGAGCAGCGGCAGCATCTGTCCGGGTATTTAGGGTTTAGGGAAGCCTGCAATCCAGGGAGAGGAGATAGCAGAGGTTGATGGCAATGGCAGCCGCGATTGCAATATGCATTTTGAAGTCCCAATCTCATTGTTCGTTTCTTTACACTGTACTTTTCATTACACAAATCGTCTCAATCTCCTCGTTCGTTTCTTTACACTGTCCTTTTCATCACACACGTTGTCTTTGCCCCAAGCTGTGGTAACCCATTGTAGGCAATGCATTTAGACAAATCATTCGCCTCCCTAAACCCTGAACCCAAACCCTACCGCATACGTGTCGGTCGCCGGCAGAGGGCGCCCCATTCGCCGCCCTAAACCCTAAACCTAAACCCTACCGCACACGCGTTGTGCCGCCGGCAGGAGGGCGCCCCGCTGCTGGAGCCCCGCCTGCGGCAATTCAGCGAGCTGCCAGGCTGGCTGGCGGCCAACGCGCCCTCGCTGGCCGGCAAGCGGCTGCTAATGTATTGCACCGGCGGCGTGCGCTGCGAGCGCGCCTCGGCATTAGTAAGGGGCCTGGGGCCGGGCTTTGAGGAGGTGTACCAGCTGCAGGGTAGCCCCCCTCCCTCTCCCCCCCATTGCTCGGATACCTTTTGCAACGCAAAAGGTCAGGGCTTCGCCCAAAAAGACCACTGCTTACCTTTCGGTATCAGAAAGCGAAAAGAAAGCGAAGAAGGAGGAGGTCAAAAAGGTCACTTCTGTAAAGAATTTTGCAAGTTTATCAAATTTATCTAAAAGGATATAAATGTAAAAATAGAGCATGCTTAGATGTTAACGAAATGACTAAATTAATGTGTTTACTAACACCTTTCCTGCTGTTGTTCGAATACAACACAGAGGAGGCCTGTCCTAGGGCTGCTTGTGAACTGCGCTGCAAGCTCCCTGTGGCCCTGCTGCCAGCTTCCCAACCCTAACTCTTAACCACTTAATAAACCCTAAACCCTAAAACACTAAGACACCAGCGTTGCGGCCAAGGAATTCAGAGTTGCTAGGGGTTCAGAGTTTCCAGGTGATCAGGGCTACTACATTTTGCAGAGAAAAGGGAGAAAATAAAATCAGGGGAATAAATTCTTGACCCCTGATGCACGGTCGGGTCGGAGCCAGCTTTCAGAAAGCTGCTCGTCGCTCGGCTGCCGCTTGAGAGGTTTTTTACATTCTCCCTTGAACTTATACCTAGCACATCAACCTTATACATAAGCCTAACAATTAAACCCAAAAGCGCAGCTTAAACCCAAAAGCGCAGCTTTGCTGGCCGAGCACCCCACACGCAGCCCAAACCAGCCGACAGCTGCACCGACAGGGTTCTTAAAATCAATTTGCTGAACCCTTACTAAAGATGACTCAAGATCCCTGTGGCGACCGGCCGACAGGGGGCATCCAGCGCTACCTGGAAGCCTTCCCAGATGGCGGTTTCTTCCGCGGCAAAAATTTCGTTTTCGACGAACGGGTGGCGGTCGGTCCAGCTGCAGGCGCGTTTTCCCTTTTGAAATCCGTAAAAAAGCGTGAAAATAATTTCTTTATGAAAACTCTCAATTAAATGAGAGGGAAAACAGGGTGGCCCTTTAGGGCTCGGAGCTATGGTGGTATGATGCGATAAAACCCTAAGCTGCCAGCCGTGCAGGCGGAGAGCGCCAGCCTGTCGGCCGCTGCCTGGCCTGCGAGGCCCCCTGCGACGATTATGGGCCGCGGCTGCGCTGCCGCAGCTGCCGCCTGCTGCTGCTGGTCTGCTCCGCCTGTGCAGAGGTGCCTCCTTCCGCGAGACTTTGACACGCCAAGCCCTAAACCCTAAACCCTCAAAGTTGCCCCCTCTTCTGCGCTGCTGCGGCTGCTGCGCCGCCTGACTGCCCCGCTGTGCGAGTCAGCTCGCTGTGCGAGTCAGCCAGCTGACTCATGACTAATGAGTGACTAATGAGGGAAATGAGTACTAGTATTGCTGCGAGCGAGCCCTGGGCTCCTTGGCTGCCCTTCTCTTGCCGAAAGCACGCCTCGACGGCAGTGGGGCCGGTTTTGCCGGTTTTGCCGATTTCGCCGGTTTTATCAAGAAATGCCCTGGGAAACGTCGAATCCAGCAGGCCCCCGGACGGATGCCTCTGCAGCGCATCGGAAGTTCGAGTGCGCATCCAAAAATCCTAGCCCCCACAACCCTAACCCTAACCATGAACCCTAATCCAGAAACCCCCTTTTCCCGTGATTCAGAGCACGAATGTTCGGCGTTTTGCCACAGGACGGCTGCGAGCTGGAGTGCGAGCTGTGTGCCCCTCACGCGCCTCCGCCGCCGCGGCCGCCGCCGGCCGCTCGGCTGCGCCTGCTGTGCTTGCACGGCTTTCGCCAGAACGCCGCCAGCCTGGCACGCAAACTGGCGGGACTGCAGCGGGCGATTGGCGACATCGCGGAGCTGAGCTTCGTCGATGCGCCCCACACGCTGCCGTTCTGCTTCAGGCCGCCGGCGGAGCCAGGTGCGGGTTAGGGTTTAAGGTTTGGGGTCAGGCTGCTGGGGTCTGTTCCCGCTTCCGCCAACGGGGCGCTATTTTGTGTGGTGGGGGGGGGGAGGGGGGGGGTAGTTCTCTGCCAGCTGTGTTTTTGCGCCAACCTGGTGGCTGCAACAGCGCTTTAGGATTCTGTGTA
Organism: Trebouxiophyceae sp. KSI-1; assembly: GCA_003568905.1. Lineage (NCBI taxonomy): Eukaryota > Viridiplantae > Chlorophyta > Trebouxiophyceae > Trebouxiophyceae sp. KSI-1. The sequence goes on from BHFV01001009.1 coordinate 7,668, forward strand.
AATAGAGCAAACCCTAAACCCTACAATGCACAGCAGTTTGCCGGGCCTTGGCAAGTGTGGTTGGGTGCAAGATTGCAGAGCGTCAGTATCTTCCCCGAAGGCTCCGTAGGGCCCCTGCAGCTGCCCCATGCTGTGGCAAAACTAGGCAAAACGTGCGAGCGGAATTCAGACGACGAATAGAACGCTCTTCTCAACTCCTGATCCCCTGATCCTGTCGATTTATACTTTCCATTTCCCCATTTTTCCATTATTTCTCAATGATTTCCCCCCAGGAATCCGCTCGAAAAGTTGTCGCTGTGCGTTGGCCAGCCAGACCTGCTGCCAGTGTCTTCTAACCCTAAACCCTAGGGCTGAGCCGGCGCGCGTCCGCTTGCAGCTGCCGCGAAACCGCTGCCTGCCATCGACCCATCTCGGCCGCGGCGTGCCTGGTTGGTGGAGCCCTCTGAGCTGGCAGAGGCCGCCACGCAACAGGTATTCAAAATTTCAAAATTTATCAAGTAACCAGTGAATTGAATGAGTTTATGGTGTTTCAGTGGTGGTATTCGGTATTCAAATATTTACTTTGTGGTGTTTGTATAAACCTGGACCCAGCCCTGCCTGCGACTCCAAACCGACAGCCTCGCTCAGCAAATGACAGCCTTGCATTCAGTCGGGTCGGATTCCGTGATCTCTCTTTAGAGTATAGGGTTTCGTGTTCTCACCCAAACACACAAACACTAACCTAAACTAAAAGACTCCTGAAAACCAATGCACCCTGAGCCTCCTTCTTCAGGCTTCCCGGCTGCCATCGCTTTCGTGCCCTGTGGAGCAGCGCGGCCTGCCTGACCCTCAACCCAAAACCCTAAACTCCATGGCTCGAGCAAAGAGTTCAAGACAGCCGGGCCTCGCGACCCGATCTTCCTCCGACACCCGATCCTGAGCCGTGTATCCTTAACCCTAGTCGTTAACCCTACCTTTGCTCGAGCTTGTGTGTGTGTTCCAGTTACTAACTACGGCGTTCCAGTTACTTATTATGGTGATTACCAATCCCTGACTCGGCTGGCCTGCAGGAGCCACGCTGGCAGGCGGCCTGTGAGCCGAACGATCCGCAGCGGCACCTGAAGCAGACCGCCGGGTGGGAAGAGAGCTCTGCGGCGCTGGCGGCTGCTGTCGCCGAGCTCGGACCCTTTGACGGCTGCCTAGGCCTCTCCCAGGTGGCCGCGCCGCCCTTTCCCTGAACCCTAAACCACTGAATCGCGCACGCCTCCGTACCTGTACGTACCTGAATACACGCCGTGCTTTGAAAAACGGAAGGCCTAGCCGCAAACCCGGAAGCCGAGAAACCTAAATTTAAACCCCTAAAATGGGTTGAAAGAACACGCTGCGCGGCAAGTGCGCGGCATTCCGCGCCGGCAGCAAACATCCGGTCCTTGCCGATCCGCGGAGCGCCCGAAACCCTAAACCCTTAATCGCAGAGCTGCCAGACCACGAAGCTGAGATCCAACCGTTGCATAGAGAGGGAAACAGTTGAAGAAGAAAAAATCAAATCCGCCGGCGCTGCAGCGCGAGGGCGGCGGCACAGGTCACGCTGAATCCAGAATATCATTTTTCTCTCATTCAACAGGGTCTAATATATTTCTATCATATGACAGGGTCTAATGTATTTCTATCAAATATAGTCTTATGTAATATGAGACCCTGACTCACAGCCCTCCCGGCTCCGACTGCAGGGTGCCGCGGCGGCAGCCGCCTTCTGCGCGGAGTGGCAGCAGCAGCAGCAGCAGCAGCAGCAGCAGCAGCAGCAGCAGCAGCAGCAGGCTTCTGCGCGCCCCAGCCAGGGCGCATCTGATCAGACGGGGCAGCCGGGAGAGCCGCGAGTGGGCCTTTCGCCGCCGCCCTTTCGATTTGCGGTACTGTGTGCGGGCTTTCGCCCGCCGGCGCCGGCGCAGGGGGCCTGCCTTGCGCAGATCGGCGCCGTGGCGCTGCCTTCGCTGCACATCGTGGCAAAGGGGGACGGGCAGGTGGCGGAAGCCGACAGCCTGGCATTGGTCGAGTGTTTCGTGCCTGAGGGCCGGGCTGTGCTGCGGCACCGCGGCCGGGGTCACGGAGTGCCGATGGAGCGGCGCTGCCTCGGCTGTCTGCGCCGCTTCCTGGAGCCGTTCCTTTAAGGTTTGGGGTTTGCGGAGCTGACTTTAGCCTCCCCTCCTGAAAGCCGCTCATGAGACTGCTTTCAGCCTGCGCCGCTTCCTGGAGGCGTTCTTGCAGAGCTGACTTGTGTCACCTCCAGTATCTGGAAGCCGCGTTGGTACATGCTTTCAATGGAAGCCGCTTTCGTTCATGCTTTCAAACTATTGAAAGGCGAATGAATGACGTCACTGACACCGCTGCTATTCCGCCCGCCTTACAGTCGCATCAGGAATTCACAAACTCACTTCTCCATTGGCCAATGAGTCATCATTCCTGCCAAAACGACGGCGGCCCTGGAAGGCCGGAAAAGCACGAATTGAGAAGCAGGCCTCGTGTGGTTCGATGCCGTTCAGACAGTGACCGCGCTGCCAGCGGTCGATGACCCTTGACGCTCGCTAGCAGGGGCGCGGCTTGCCGCCGCTGCGGCCCCGCCGGCCATTAGTAACGGCTTCGGGGCGGCTGCCGCCGGCTCCCGCGTGCGCTGCGGCCGCGCGGCCGAGAAGCTCCGCTGCCAGCTCCTGCCGGTTTGCGAGGGCGACTTCCAGGGGCGTGGCTCGCTCGTTGTCGGGGATCTGTGCGCCAGCGGGCGAGCCCTTTAGGGTTTTTTTTCTAGGGTAAAGGCTTAGGATTTGAGCTCAGGTAGGTTGAAGGCACCCCTGTAGGCACGCGGCTGCCTCCAGGCAGCTGCTCGCCTGTCCCCGCCCAACCCATCTTGGACTCAGGGACGCCCGCGGCAGGATTGCGGTTTGCAAAGCGCTTCGACCCTGATCAGGGTTCGGGAACCCCCCTTCCCCATGTACTCTAATTCACAACCCTAACCATCCAAAAGCGCGCTGCAAAAGCATGAATCGTCGCGAGGCCGTCGCATCGCACTGCACTGGCGTCCAGGGTCCCCCAGAAACCTAGCAAACCCTAACAACGTCCAGTAACGCACGCAGGAAGGTCCATACCGTCGCGAGCCCGTCGCCGGCCGCGGCCAGCAGCGCTGCCAGCATCGCGTGGCTGCCCTTTCGAGCGGCAATGTGGGCGGCGCACTGCCCGTATCGATTAGTCGCCCTCGCCAGGCTGGCGGCGTCCGGCCCTGCCGCCCGCAGCAGCTGCAGCGCGATCCCGTGCCGATCCGCGACCGCCGCAGCCATGAGAGGGTTCCACTGGTCTCCGTACAGGTCGCTCTCCTGCCGAGAAAGTTTAGGGTTTAGAGTTTCTGAGAAAATTTAGGGACCATAAACCCCAATAGGGTTGTAGGAGTATAGGGTTTCGGAAGCCTAGGGTTCCGGTGCGGCGCACGCATGGCCGTCCGAAGCCGCAGGCGAGCCGCCGGGCCGCAGTGGATCCGCAGTGAAGCTCAGTTTAGGGTTTAGAAGTTTAGGGTTCAGGCTGCCGTCGAAAAAACACGGGTTGTTGGAAAAACAGGTTGGCACAGCTCTCGCTGCATTGCAGAACTGGTGGGGCGGCAGGTGCGGGGCTGATGAGCATGGCTGGGGTTGGCGCAGGCTCTGACAAGAAGGGGTTTCTAGGGTTTCATGCCATACCGATACCCAAGATCGGAGGAAGCGGAACCGTCCGCTCTAGCCCAACAACAACAAGCTGGCAGAGCGCGGAAACTGGTTTCCTAGGGGTCATCTTTAAAAATTGTCTGCACAGGATTGAATCTTAAAACCCAAAGGAGGGAGGGGGTTGCACAGTCCACGCCCTGCAAAGGGCGCCGACAAGCTGAAACAGCAGGGAAAACACACACACATACACATAAATGCTTCATAGGGGGGGGGGGGGGG
>BHFV01001012.1:0-11562 GCA_003568905.1 Trebouxiophyceae sp. KSI-1
CCCCCCCCCCCCCCCCCAACCGGTCCCGCCCGCCCAGCACGATCCGTCGTCGCCCCGGGCTTTCGAGGGCATCTTGGACCCTAGCAGCATCCTAGACCCTGATACAAAAACCCTGAAGGCGGCCCACGACCGCCCTGCCAGGCGATCCTGCAGCTGCGGCGCGCGTTTCTCGCGCGGCTGGAGGGCGTGCAGCAGGCGCGCGGCCGCATCCTGGCCGAGCTGACCGGAGCCGGCGGGCCCTCTCCTGTCCGCAACCGCGCCTCTGCCGTCGCGCAGCTGGGGGTGCGACCCCCCCCCCCCCCCCCCCGTTTCGGGACTGGCAGTGCCAACGAACCAAGCTGGGCTCGAGGGGTGGGGCCAGCGCGCAGAGCCGGGGAGGGGCTCCAAGAGACGACTCTGGCGACAAGTAGCTCACCAGCAGCCGTGCTCGTGCCTCCCATACCAGCTGCAGCACCCCCGCGGCGCTTGGGCACGCGGCGCCGCCCCGCCCCCCTTGCGGCCCCTTCTCCGTCCCGTGCGTGGGGCGTCACGTTGCGTCGCGTAACGTGGTGTGTACCGTAACGTTACTCTGGCGGCGCAGGCGCTGCGGCAGGCGGAGGCGTTCGTCGATAACGTCCGGGAGGCCGATCGGCTCATCTGCGACTTTGTCAGCAGCCTGCTGTCGCAGATCCTGACGCCGCTGCAGCTGGCCCGATGCCTGGTGGCGGCCTACCCCTTCTGGCCGGACACACTCGCGCTGTCGACCTATGTGGCAGCCGCCGCGGGTGCCCCGCCGCCGCCGGGCACTTTCTTGCAGCAGGGCTCAGGGAAGGGCGCACGGTGGTGCTGCATCTGGCGGCGTTTCACCATTTTCTGGGGAGATTGCTGCCAAAACTTTTGCCGGTGAAGTGAGGCTTGCTGTCTGGGAGCCCCAAGCGTCTGCCTCTATCAGCGGCGGTCGCTGCGGCAAGAGCCGACACTTGCACAAGCACCGGTGGCTTCACAGCAGAGCCTGGGGGCTGCAGTGTCGGTCGCACAACACTGTGCAGCTGCATGCATTGCCCGCAGCCTATGGGGACCCCGGTTTCTGCAACCACCGCCCCTTGTCAGCTTGGGAGCAGTGGGACCATCGGCTTGCCAGCCTGCCAGCAGCCAGCCCCCTGGCATTCTGCACAGTACTTAAATACTAAATTATCGTAAATTTTTTTTTGCCTTCATGACCTCTCCCAGTCAGAAGTCAGTCTGGAGTCAACTTTTTTCGGCCAGCGAAGAGTTCCTGTGAGTATCTGTCACGTGTGCTGCCGCAGGCGAGGAGGCGGCGGTCAGCCTGCTGCAGCAGGAGTTTGGAGCCATCACCATCTCCACCCAGAGCAGTTGAGAGCCTGGGGCTGTCTGTGCGCGAATCCGCACAGCTGCTTCCCTTACCGAAGCTGCTTCCCTCACGACTGCCGTGTGTCCTGCGCAGCAGATTGCCGCTAGGCGGCTGAGAGATCGGTGCACTGTCGTGCTGTGCTTGGCTATGCTTGGCAACTGATTTCTGTGGGTGCAATTTGCTTTGCCGCGTTGTCCTTGAAGCTGCTGGAGCGTCGACTGTCAGCTGCCGTACCAACCCGTGTCAAGGAGGCTGTTTCAAACGAGTTGGCCAGCGCGGTCAGCCGCGGATCGATCAGTCGAGCTGGAGCTGTGAAAGCACGGCTCAAACCCCAAGTCTCAGGCCGCGGCTTCAGTAACATATCACGCACAAGCATGGCAAAGTCTCAATTTCGCAATTGGCGAGAGTGTACCTGGGCAAGGCTCTGAATGACACATGCACATTCCCTAGTCCTTGGCAGCGCAGTTGCAGCAACCCTGCACCAAGCAATGCAGGCACACAGATGGCAGTCTGAAGGCAGTCCTTGATCAAAGGATCTCCACAGCGGGGCGGCAGACTCACTCCCCGAATGTGGCTGGCTTCGCGTCACTTCTCAGTTCCAAAAACACAGCACAGTACACATCCCAGTGACCAGCAGAGCAGAGCGGAGACACGGCTGCAAAACACGACGATGCTGCAGATACGGAAGCTGAGCCTTCTTTGATCGTCTGGGCGCGGTCGCTCAGGCCTGCCTGAGCCGCAGCGCACGCGTGGCAGCCGCAGCGACCGTAACCATCACGACCGTAACTGCCGCGAGGTCCCAGTAGAGCGCAGGCCGCACGTCCCTGCATTGACAAGCACACCGAGTGATACATTTCGCATACAAATCTGAATACAGCTCGATTTGATATCGAGCGCTGGGACGGCCCGGCCAGGTTTGGTTGTTTGACAAGGCCTGCCTGCCTCCTGCGGCCACGGCGCAGCCATCCGAAGCACCGCCGCCAGAGCCACCGCCGTCGAAAGCGCGGGCAGTCGCACCTGAAGTGCAGCTCCCCCTGCTGCGCGCGCTGCAGCGGCGGGCGGGCAAACAGGCGCGGCGCCGCGCCGTGCAGGCCAGAGTGCAGCGCGTTGCTCAGGCTGAGCAGCGCGCTGTGGCTGCTTATCCACAGCCGGTGTGCCGCGCCCACCGTGCCCTGACAAAGCAGGGCCGGCAGCTCGTCAGCGGGTGCCCGTGGGGCTGGGGCTACGACTGCAGGGCAGGCTCTGGGAACGGCGAGGTGAGGGAGGGACTGTGACAGGCGACAGCAGCAAGCCGGGCATGCTCTGGCTCGCAGTAGCCGAGCCTTCTCGGGGGTTGCTTGCAATGCGTCCGGAATGGCCGATGGGCAATGGGCGGGCCCTCGTGGGAGAGGCGCGTCCCTGCCAGGCTGTCCCGTTCGGAGGATTTGGAAGCCCTAGAACGGTCAATCTAGGGTTTTATAAGGGTTTCTCGCCTGCACGAACGAGCGCTCCTGGGCCGCGATCTCGTTCAGCTCCACCAGAGCCCTGATCTCCGGCAGCCGGGCGGCGTTGTAGGCGGGCAGCGCGGCCGCCGCGTCGCCGCCGACCCTATCTAGGGTTTCTGCGAAGATGCGCACGTCCTCCAGGCCCGAGTTGCAGCCCTGGCCCAGGAACGGAGTCATCGTGTGGGCCGCGTCGCCCAGCAGCACCGTCTGCACTTGTTTTTTCGCAGTCCCGCCGTTAGTCATGAAGCAATCACTCATCGACGAGGTGCTGACGTGACTGAACTCAAAGCGGCCATCCTTTCCCGGTTTTCAGATCCGGCCCCCGCATGTACGCGCCTCGTGAAAGCCGCACGTCTCGGCGGCCCTGGGTTGGGCGGCGGCTGCGGCGTGCATTGGTGACAGGGTGGCGGGCGAATCAGTCCCTGGGGGGGAGCGTCGCTCTGGAGCCCTCCGAGCTGCTGCTGCTGCTGCTGAGCAAGCCCTCCCCCCGCGCGGGCCCTGGCAGCGGCAGAGAGCTCCCAGCTGCCGAGTTGCAGTGCGGGTGAAAAGGATAATTGCTGGATTGGGACAAACTTTGCAGGTATTCGCCCCGCCGCATGCCAACACAGCCAGTCTGTGGCGGCACCAACAACCCCACCCAGGACTGGCATTCCCCAGATCCTGAAGCTGAAGGCGGCAGCTCGCCTGCGGGCCGTGCAGCTGCGTGAGGTAGGTCCATCCCGCCATCCTTTGGAACGCCGGCCGCGCGGCCGCCAGTGCCTGCAGCGAGCGCCTCGCGCCCGGCGCCAGGCTGGCCATGCTCTCGAACCTCTCATCCAGCCAGCCGCAGTCGCCCGTCCTGCGGCGCGGCGGCTGCCTCGGGAAGCGGGCGTTTCTTCGCCGCATTTCGAGACTTGACAGTGAGCGCTGCCGCCACATTCGTGGTGCTCCTTGCTCTCTCGCGGCGCGGCCGCGCCGGGCTCGGGCGCTTTGCAGCCGAGGCGCGACAAACACACGCGGACAAGCAGACCGCCGACGCTTTCAAGGTGCGCAGAGTTTTGCACGTTTGCCCGAGTGAGATGCGCTTGCGTCTTTCGAATCTGCGCGCGCCAGCAGCCTGGCGGGGAGGAGGGGGCCTCACTGGACGCGGTCCGCCAGGTGCTTGTCCAAGAAGACTCCGACCCGCCGGTCGCCATCTCCCCGAGCATACACCATTGCAGAGCCGCCCTGCATTCCCCAGGGCGTCAGTGTGTGTTAGAAATATAAGGGACCATGAGGTGTGCTGGGCCGGGACTCTGACGCTGGGCTGAGTTCGGTCGGCTGCCGCCGCCCCGGCTGGCGCAGGCAGAAGCAGCATGCACCCGGCCAAGCAGGCTCCGGCTCCTGCTCACACTCACCGCCCGCTGCCGCCGACGCTGCAGCTCTGCCAGTCACGCCGCATGAGCCGGGTCTGGCCGAGCCCAACAAGCCACAGCAGCAGCAGCAGCAGCAGCAGCAGCAGCAGCAGCAGCAGCAGCAGCAGCAGCAGCAGCAGCAGCAGCAGCAGCAGAGGCACTCACTGGGAAGGCGTGCAGGCTCATGAATGTGTGCCCCGGCAGCTCCCCGGGCTGCGCCGCCAGCGGCCCCGTGCAGTAGACGATGCCGTGACTCCAAGCAGTCTCGAAGCCGGGCGGCAGCGCGGCGGCCAGCTGCTGCCGCACCGCGCTGCCGGCGCCGTCGGCACCCACCAGCAGATCGTAGCCCACCTGCCGAGCCGATCGACCTGGGTAGCTTGAGGAGGGTGCGCTGGGGAGGGCTGGGTTGCAGCGAAGCAGTCCTGGCGGGCTGACGGCCCGCTGGCATGTGATCTGCGGGCGCAAAAGTGGGCGCCAGTGCGTTGTGAACGATGTGACCGACAGTTGTTGACGGCGAATGAGCGAGATGCTGCACTGCTGAGAAATGCCAGGCGCAGGGGGAAGGGGGGGGGACCTCTCGGGAGGTCTTGCCGTGGGGCGCAAAGCTGGCTGTCTGCCGCCGAAAGTCCACGCTCTCGAGCGGTGCGGAAAAGGAGAAGCTGACGGCGTCCGGGTGCAGCTGCCTGGCCTGGTCGATGAGGTGCCGCGCGATCTCGTCCCTGTACACCCGCAGCATGCGCGGCTCTGCACCCACCGGCATCTTGACCGAATGGTCCATGCGCCCGGCGGCGTTGAAGAAGCGCATCTCTGCAGAGGTGGGTCGGCCGCCCCTGGTCAGAAGGTGGCAGGGTTTCTGTCACCGGCAGAGCGATGGGGCAGGGCGGGATGGCGGCCGCACCGACGGCGCCGTTGTGCGTCTCACACAGCTGGTCGACACTCACGCCCGCCAGCTTGAAGGCCCTCATCGCTCGCGCGTTGAGGTTGAGCAGGTAGGCCTTGCGGTCCTCGGCGGGCGGGCGGCGCTCCGGCTGCGGCCGCTTGTCAAACACCTGCAAGCAAGCAGGGGGTCAAAGTGTGACGTATTCTTCGAAAATGAGAGCCGCAGTGGGCTACTGCGAAGGTCGTCAGTTTGCTTGCGGGCTGGTCGGTGAAGCGAAAGACGCAAGGGGTGAGGCCCCAGCATCGCCTGTGGCATGCCCGAGGGCATGCTTGCGTCGGAAGGGACAGCACCTGCACTCGGTAGCCTCTCTGTGCCAACACGATTGCAGCAAGCGCGCCAACGGGCCCGGCGCCCACGACCACAGCCGTCTTCGGCTTCCCATCCATCTTTTTGCGCGCGCTAACGCTATGCTTTCGAGTGCGTGCGGGCAGCGAGAGAAATTGATCGCCCTGCGGTCAGGCCGCCTGTATGTAAGGTGTGCCCGACGAGAGACCGGAGCGGTCGCATGAGACAAGGCGGTCTCGGCACAGATCTCGATACGCACGGCGAGCCTCCTAGGGCACCACAGGAAGCACTGTTCTGATCAAGCAAAGCACGCAAGCCTTGAGAGAAGCAGAGAGAAGCAGAGCCTTGAGAGAAGCAGTGCAGGCACGGCAAGCAACCTCGGCATAGCGCGACCAAGCACAGCAGTCACTCAGGAGGTGACTCAGGCAACCACGGCGGCCTGGCCGGTCACGACCTTGATCGGGCCCGCCTGTTTCCCGTTGCGGCGCGCCTCGGCCTGCGCCGCCTGCCACGCCTGCTTCGCCTCGAACTGCGGCTTCATCGCCTGCACCCGCACCCGGCCCGGGTGTCAGGAGGCCGTCCAGCATGCCAGCCTGCCTTGCCATATCTCACCAAGTGGCTGCAAACACACTAGCAAATCCTACAACAAGAAAAGGCAGACGCTTGAAGGCAGTCAGCCCGGCCGGCTGCGGCGGCAAGCGTGGGCCGTCCGCGACTCCCAAGCAAAGGGGAGTCTAGATCCGCGCCTGCAGGATGTACTCGCCGGCCGTGATGGCAGGGTACTTGCGCCGCGGCCCCTGGACCAGCGCCGACCGGTTGGGCTGCGCGAAAAAGGCGATCGAGTACCGCGGGCGGCCGGCCTCCTCGGGCGGCGGCATGCGCACGCGGTGGAAGTTGCTCTTGAGGACGTCGTCGCTCCTGCACCCAAGCGGCAAGGGCGAGCGTCAAACCTGGGCGCATCTTGCAGACATTACTAACGCTGCTCTGCAGCGAGTCGCGTCGGCGGCTCGGAGTGAAGTCTTGGGAGCGGCTCGAGGTCATTGCTTGGAGGTCTGCTGGGGCGAGTCCAAGCTATTGGAGACGGCGCTGTGCTGCTAGGCGTGCTGCTTCTGCCGGGTGCTTGCTAGGGGAGCTCTGAAAGAGCAGAGCGCTCACACTGCAGCTGGAGAGGGATTGCTGCAGGGGTGCGTGCGGCTGCACATGTCTGCATGCAATTGCAGGGGGAAGGGGGCAGGGAGTGAAAGGGGTTCCACCAGCGCATGAGCAGGTCCCCGATGTTGATGGTGATCGCGTTTTCCTGCGGCTCCACCGGCGTCCAGGCGTCGCCGCCGCCATAGTCGGTCACCGCCTGCCGCCCGGCGCACACCTCCAGGCCGCCCTGGCCCAGCCGCTGCGGGCGCGCAGGCAGCCAAGGGGGTTAAGCAACCGGGCAGCATCACACCGGCTCCCTCCCGGAGGCCTCCCAGGGACAGCATCACACCGGCTCCCTCCCGGAGGCCTCCCAGGGACTGAGCTGCTGCCGTTCGGTCCGAGCTGCTGCACCCGGCTCGCCTGCTTCCCAGGCCGTTCGAAAAGCGTCCCGGAAGGGGCAGCAGGGGCTCGCCTGGAAGAGGAGGGTGAGGGTGTCGAAGTCGGTGTGGCTGCCGGCCCGCCAGGCGCCGCGGGGCATGTCAGGCGAGATGGCGGGATAGTGCAGGCAGCGGAGCGTGCACTGCGGGTCCGCCTGGGTCACGTCGTGAGACTGCGGGGCGGCCGGGCGGGCGTGTCAGCGCCAGGCTCCACAGAGGGGGTGCAATCTTTGGGGGTCGCAGCACGGCAAGGCCAGGCTGGAGCGGAAGGAGACAGCAGAGGCCAGAGGGGGCGGGCTGGGGGAGCAGATGTTGAGGCGGGGGGAGGGGCTGAGCAAAGCAGCGCGCAGGGCGCAGGCACAGGATGGCTTGGGGGAGTGGGAGAGGAGGGGCGCACGGCAGCGAAAAAGTCGGCCGGCTGGCCGAGGCCGACCGCGAAACAGGCCAGCAGGCGCTGCGCCAGCTGCAGGCAGGCCGCCTGGAACTGCTTGGCGGTGTCCTCGAAACCGGGGCAGTCGTCGCGCGAGGGGAAGACGCCCTCCATGCCGGCAAAGCCGAGCTGCAGGCTCTCCTTGTTGTCAGGCAGGCCCGTGCTGGGCCGGATCTGCGAGAAGGACTCGAAGCCGATGTTGAGCGCCGGGTTGTGCTTGCTGCGCTGCTTGGCCTCCAGCGGCAGCGCGAAGAAACTGCAGGTGGAGCGCGTGGAGGGAGGATCAACATCAGGCCTGGGTCCTGGGCCGGCGTGGGGTGACTGTGAGGGGAGAGCGAGGCCCACCTGGCGGACTCGGCGAACATGCGGTCGATGAGCTGCTGCGGGATGCCGTGGTTGACCACCTGCGGCTCGCAGGGACTCAGCGGGGCGCTGTCAGGGGGGCTGTCACGGGGAGTCACAGGGCGCGCGCAAGGATGCAAGCCGCTTGCGCGGATGGGTTGCGTCAGCAGTGGTCATCACCACGGCGCAGGGGCGGCACTGGTGAACTGGACTCGGGCGGAGAGGGGCGGGGCACCTGGAGGAAGCCGATTTCGGTCGCCGCTTGCATCAGCTGCGCGACGATGTCGCGGTCGGGCTCACTACTGTCACCCAGCTTTGCCAGGTCGATGGTCGGCACGCTGGCCATGGCTGGCGGGCTGCAGTGGAGCGGCAGTTCCTTGGCCCCGAGTCGGGATGTTTAGTTGCCGGCTGCGCGCAGGAGTTTGGGCGCGGGCAGTCAGTCTTTTGTAGTGTGAACCGAAAATGGTGGCTGCAGGATGTTGACCTCGGTCTGACAAAGCGAAACACAGTGCGCCCGTGGTTGACGCGGATTGAATTTGTCACGCTTACCCATGCTCATCGACTCTCGGCGTGTCGCGCTCCGCTGCGCATTCGCTGCGCTCTGCAGCCCTTGGTGAGTGCTGTCGACGTTTCTTGATGGGGAGCGCAGCAAGCGTGCGTGTGCTGGTTCGTGCAGAGGGCTGTGGAAGGGTGTGATGTCGGCTTGGATGTTTGCACGCACAGCCGCAAAGCACGGGAGTTTGATCCACACAACAGCCACCGCGAAGACACGTCTGATTCCGCCACTCGGGCTTGCCAAAACTAACCTGGCCGCCCGGCTCAACGCTATGCACACTGTCCTGAGCGGCACGCAGCCGCCGCAAGCCGCCAGGGGGCCGGCCGCGGCGCCCCCGCACCGGGCCAGGCCCCCCGCGCGGCGGCCGCGGCGGCGCGCAGCCAACGTCCCAGCCCACGAAAGAACGAATGGTGGTGGCCTCTGCGGTGAAAAAAGAGAGAGGCGGCGGGAGGTAGCGGGCAGCGCTGGGCCGGGCGGCAGGCAGGACCCCGGGTTTGTTTGGGGAGCGAGGCCCCCCCAGTCTCTCAAACAGCAGTCACAGGAACAGCAGGAAACGCAGGCGCCGCCCGCTCTCGCGAGCGGAGCGGGGTGCCGGCAGCTCACTCGTCCTCGTCAGTGTCGGAGACCTCCTCCCCCCGGTCCCGCCGCGCCGCCCGCACCTTGGCCCGCTGCTTCTTCTCCTTGTTGCTCAGCTTCTGCAGGCACGGGCAGGGGCGGCAACACGTCAGCCCCGACCAGACAGGCGCGCATGCCACAGGAGCCGCAGCCCCTCCGCCCCAACGCACTAATTGCGCGAGCTCCGGTGGCGAAGCTGCTGCAGAATTGGTAAAACATGATTTCCCGGGTTTTGCCAGTGTACGGGACTTCCGCAAGCCCGACCGATGAAGCAAACCCAGCAAGAGATCAGGGGGCCGATGCGAGCGAAAAAAGAAAGGACGCGCCTTCTTGGGCGCCTTGACCTTGATGGTGTTGCCAAACGCGTCCGTCACCTCCTCCTGCCGCTTCCACTCCAGCTTGGCCTGCTCCTTCTGCGCGTCGGTCTGCCCCTCGATCACCAGCTTCCCGTCGGCGACCGTCCACTTCTCCGGGCACAGCGCGCTCGTGAACTCGCTGGAGTGACTGATCATGACGACGCCGCCGCCGTACTCCTTGATGGCCTCCGCCAGCGCGCCGAGCGCGTCGCGGTCCAGGTAGTTGGTCGGCTCGTCCTGCGGCAGGGGGGCGGGGGCCGGACAGGTCAGGGATCGGCACCGCGGAGCTGGAGGTGCGCGTTTCTACCCCCCGGTTCCGCTCGGCTGTCCCTTCTCGCTTGTCGGCAGGGGGAAGCCCGGCCGCGGCGGCGGCGGCAAGCACGTGCTGCGACCGATGATGCTTCTGAAAGACGGACGCAGAAGCATCGCTTTGCTTCGCCAGACTGCTTCGCAAGACTTCAGCAATCCCGGTAGAGTTGGTTGGGCCAGCCACGCTGCTGCGGCTGTCACACGCTGCAAGACTCCAGGAGGGGGGGGGGGGGCGCACCAGGATGATGATGTGGGGGGAGAGCCAGGTGGCGGCCGCCAGCACGACCTTGACCTTCTGGCCGCCCGACAGGCCGCGGATGTGGGCGTGGTTGCCGAACTCCTCCTCGATGCCGAGGTCCGCCAGGTGGCGGGCGATGTTGGCCTCTGCAGACGGGAGGCCGGGCGGGCGTCAGGGATGCCAGGGCAGTGGAAAGCGAGCTGGTAGCGAAGCGAACAGCGAAAGGCTCATGCGGGAAAGGGAGACGCTCCATGGGCTCACACACTGGCTGGCTGTCCAGAGCACGCCCCGGGGCCGCAGGTGGCGCTCAAGCGACACAGGGCAGCCTTTCTGCGCGAGCGCGTGACGGTGCTGCGCTGTTCGCTCCACTGAGAGGGGGAGGGGGCCGCACCGGTGAGAGGGCGCGACACCAGGCCCTGCTTGGCGGCCTCCTTGATGTCGATCTCGTTCAGCACCTTGGTCCAGCCCATCTCCTCCAGCTGGTCGCGCGTCAGCCACTCGTTCTTGTCCAGCGGCATGTTCTTCCACTGCACCTCGTACTCGTAGCTGCGCTTCAGCTTCCGGCGGCCCAGGATCTGCTCCACGACCTGCGCGCCGCACAGCGCAGAGGAGTCAGGAGGCCACAGCCGAATTGGTGTTGGTGGCTTTCAAATGCGGGCGGGAGCGGCGGTGGCAGCTGTGGCAAACAGGCGGCCTGCTGGGCACGAACATGATTATGAGGCAGCAACTGTAGCCAGGAAGCGGGGCTGCCTGTGTGCGAGCGCCAGGGGGCTGACACCAGTGGCTGCAGCAGCAGGCAGCCTGTGTGCGTGAACGCAGCAGCCGCAGTGGCAGGCGCCAGTTCAGAGCAAGGGGGCTGCAACGCAGCTCAAGTGTTGGGCACATGCAGGGTCTGCGTGAGCGAGGTGCTTGGAGGGGAATGTTGCAGGGGGGGGTCACCTTCTTGGTGCCGTCCGCCATCTTGACGGCGGCCGCCATCTTCTTCTCCTCCTCGTCGGTGGTCTTGCGGAAGACGGACTCGACGCCCTCGCGGTCCTCGCCGGTGGCGTAGCGCCACTGAATGTACTGGTTGGGCGTCTTGTCCAGGTGCTGCAAGGGGAGCAGGCAGACGTCAGCCACTGCGCCGCCTCAGCAGCCGGCCAGCTTCCCTGCTAAAGGCGTGTGGACGCCGCTGGCGACTTGGGAAAGTGAATCTGAGTCGGGACGAATGCGGCTGCACAGCTGACCGCCTGCATTCGAGCTTCCGAAAAGCGAGCACGGCAGCGGCAGCTTGACGGAAGCGCAAGCACAGCTGTTGCGATAAGGGGGAGCAGCAGCAGCAGCAGCAGCCCTTGCTGCCCGTCGCCGCGCAAAGCCCGGCTGGCTGCAAGCGTATGCTGAGTGCTGAGGGTGGAGCCGGCTAAGGGGGGGGGGGGGGGGGGGGGGGTGCTGCGGAGGGGGCATTGGGCACCTTCTCAATGTGGTGGAACGCGTGCTGCGCCACGTAGGCGACCCGCAGGTTGGGGTGCTTCCAGACCAGGCCTTCCTTCACCTCCAGCTCGCCGATCAGCGCCTTGACCATGGTGCTCTTGCCCGCGCCGTTCGCGCCCAGGATGGCCACGCGGCTGTTGAGCGAGCACTGGATGGTGACGTCGCTGATCACGTTACGCGTCATGCCCTCGTACCTGCGCGGCGGGGGCAGTCGCGGGCAGGGGTCAGCTGCTGCCGCTGTGTGG
>BHFV01001013.1:0-11556 GCA_003568905.1 Trebouxiophyceae sp. KSI-1
GGGGGGGGGGGGGGGGGGGGTGCAGGCAGGCACGGACACACACATGCCCGCTTCACAGCGGGGCGCCTGCTGGGGGTTGAGG
The DNA here is from genome assembly GCA_003568905.1 of Trebouxiophyceae sp. KSI-1. Classification (NCBI taxonomy): domain Eukaryota; kingdom Viridiplantae; phylum Chlorophyta; class Trebouxiophyceae; species Trebouxiophyceae sp. KSI-1. The sequence goes on from BHFV01001013.1 coordinate 83, forward strand.
GGGAAGAGTTGCAGAGGGGGACTGGTGTGTCACGCGTTTGCATAAGCCTGTCGAGAGCACCCTGCCCGCGGCGCCCGCGGGGCCGCCGGCCGCTTGAGGGGGGGCTTGAGGGGACGGCGGGGCGCTGTTCTGTCTTGGCTGCTGCCGCCGTGCGGGCGCTGGCGTTGGCTGGTTTGAGTTCAGATGTGGGGTTGGTTGGCAGGCGCGCGCGGGCAGTCTCGCGACGCCGTTACGGGACGCTGCCCGCATGTCAGCCCAAAGGGGCCCAGGGGGCACTGACAGCAGTGGGGAACAAGCCACAGGGGGGGAGCAAATGGCGGCATGCGTTGGGGGAGGCGGCGTGCGTTGTGGGAGACTTCTGAAGGGGCCGGGGGGCCTGCAGGGCGCCCTCGTCACGTGTGCCCGCGCGAGGCAATCATACAGGAAGAATACAGACATTGGAGCTGCGGCCGCGGCTCTTAAAGCGGCCAGGCGCGGATTTTCAGGGCCCAGAAAGCCAGGCCGGCCCGGTAAGCCAGGCTGTTGTCTTCACTCGGCCTTTGGCGGCGAAAAAATGGTGCTTCCGGTGCCGAGTCGCATCATGCCGGCACCCGGCATGCCGCCGCCCGCCAGCAGCACGCGCGCCCGCGGGGGGCTGAGCAGGCCGGCGCGGCGCGCCTGCAAGGCACGCATACAGAGGCCGGTGTCAGGTTTTGCAGCAGGGCAGCCGATGGGCTCCCAGCAGCCGGGTTGTTTTCTTCCAGCTACTTGCCAGCTGACGCAGCAGCTTCCAGCTCTGCTGCTCAGGCCCCAGGTGCCGCAGCCTGCGCTGTTTAGACGCAGAAAGGGAGGGCGGCGGCTCGCCTGCTGGTCTGCTTGGAAGCCTCCGGCCGCACGCGGGCTGAGCCCAGCGCGCCGGCGGCCGCCGGGGTGGCCGCTGCCGCCGGCGCCGAGCGGCTCGGGCAGCGCGTAGCCCGGCAGGACCTCCACGCCCGGCAGCACGTCCATGCCCAGGAAGCCTTCGCCGCCGCCGATGAACGCCTCCTGCGCGCGCCGCTGGCGTCACGTCGCGCCACGCGCAGCGGCACGCCGCCGCGCCCGGGATCACCTCTCTTGCTGCCCGACTATTGGGTGCCTCTGGCTGCCCGGTACTGCGCAGGCAACCGCTGCCCCGGTGAGCTGCTGCGCGCGTCGTTCGGGCGCGAGCCGCGCGCTGCCGCGGCGGCGCCGACGCGGAAACAACTCGAAAACCCCTCAAATTCGCGGCGGGGCGGCGCACGTCGAGCGTGACGGCCGAGCGGGACCGCTTGACGGCCGGGGAGGCGGCCAGCGCGGGTCCGGACGGGCGGTGCGTGCGCAGCGCGGAGCTGCCGCCGTTGGGGCCGGCGCCGGACGCGGGGCCGAAAGGGTTGCGCGCGGGGCTGGGCGCGGCGCGCTTGCCCTGCGACGAGGCCAGGCAACAGTCTCAGGGTGCTTCATCCTACAATGCACAGACTGACGGCTTGGTGCAGTCGTCCTGCTGTCGTCCCTTCCGAAAGGCAGCGGCCGCCAGCGGCGGCAGGCGGGTTCAAAGGCTGGCGGGAGCGGCGTGCCTGGCCTGGAGTGCCGGCCAGGGGCAGGCCGTCCGCGCCGTAGGGCGCCGCATTCTCGTCCTGCCCCGGGCTGCCACGCTCCAGCTGCAGCAGCCGCACGGTTCGCATCTCAGATCGGCTGCCAACGCGCACTGGCCTCGTTGCCAGGGAGGACTTTCCTGAGCTTCCATGCGGCTGCCATGGATAGCAAGCTGGCGCAAAAGGGAAGCAGGTCGATGGCCTGTCTGCCTGCCGCACGTCAGGCAGCCTGCCCCGCCCTTTTCCCCCACTCTGCCACGACCGAGGCACTCCCAGCTTGCCGCTGCGCCCAGACATGCTGGCAGACATTAGTAAGGGGGCAAGGGCAGGCAGTCTTTGAGGGGGGCACCTCTGGCGCCAGGGCTCCAAGGTGCTGCAGGAAGGAATGGTCGACCAGCTCGGCCCCGGCCGCCTCCAGCAGCTCGCCCAGGTTGATGGCCATCTCGCCGCCTGGCAGCCGGCCGGAAGCTGCTGACTCAGCAGCCGGCCAGAAGCTGTCGACTCATCAGCCGGACGGAAGCTGGTGACTCATCAGCCGGCCGAGGCTACGCAACACTGTCGAGTGCGCAGGCGGCGGATGTTGGCTTGCAGCGGTCGGGAGTGTCCGCAGAGCGATGGGCCAGTCCCGAGCCCTGTCGGCTGACATGAGTCCCTGGCGGCTGCGCGAGCTGCAGCTGCCCGGCAGCTGCCCGGCAGCTGCTGTATGACCGGGGGCCTGGGCCGCACCGGCCTCAACATCCTCCAGCCGGTTCTCGGTCCACCGGCTGGCCGCCAGCATCGGCGCCTGCTCGCCCTCGGGCGCCATGCCGTCGTACTGCTCCGCGCGGCCGTAGTAAGCGCCCTGCCGGTGTGACAAAGCCAGGCTGTCAGGCATGCGCTTGTGCACGCAGGCCGTGCGGCAAATCTTGTGCAGGAGCGGGAAGCAGCTCAGGTTGATATTGATAATAATAATAGTGATACAATGATAATGAATGACGATAATGATATTATTAGTAATAAAAAACAATAATGACATTAATAGAAAACAGAGGCACAGAGGAGCGTGCCTGAGCGCCATACTCCTCTGCCGCCGCCTGGCCCTGCCCGTAGCCCTCTCCGGGCCCTGTGCCAGGGCCGAAAGCCAGGCTGGCGGTCCGCGCCGTGCCCCCGCCGCCGGCCTGCAGCTGCTGCTCGTGCTCCCGCAGCAGGCTGGCGTGCGTCGCGACCGCCGCCGCCAGCACGTCCGGAGGTATGGAAGCTGCAGGCACGGCAGCAGACGTCTGAGCTAGCGGCAGTCATCAGGCAGTAATGTTGCTGCCAGGCTGGCACGCGCACGCAGCTGCGGTTCGAGCTCGCAGCGAAAGAATGGATTTGGGATTTGCATTACGGAAAATGCCACACATCTCATTTGTGACGCGCCGCATTGTGCTTGAAATGTCTGGATCACAGTCAGGGCTGATGCCTTTGCATCCCATCTGCCGCACTCGGCGGGCGGCTGCAGACCGGCTACCGGCCGTTCGGCGGCTGCGCCAGCCCACAGCGCCTGTTTAGGGTTTATGGTTAGGGTTTATGGTTTAGTCTAAACCCTAAACCCTGGCCTGCGATGCAGCACCCGCCTTCCTCTCCCCTCTTCAAGCATGTGGGACAGACAGCAGGGGGCTGTAAGAGAAGGGCACCAGTCTCGGCCTGGCTGACCGGGAAGGGCAGCTGCAGGAAGCCTTCGTGGCCGCCCAGCGCCTCGCCGCCGCCCGGCCCCAGGTAGTTCCCGCTGGCCGTGCGCAGGGGCTGGCTGCGCGCCTGCAGTGTGCGGGCAAAGCCAGGCGGTCAGGAGCGGCGCTTGGCGGCATGCCCCGGCAGGCTCTCGGATCGCAGCAGCCAGGCTGGGTGCGCAAGTCAGGAAAGATGCCTGGATGGGCCCGGGCAGCAGAAGGAAAGGGGGGGGGGGGGGCGTGGGAGCTGCTGACAGGCGACTCAGTGGGCCGCGGGGGCGGGGTGCAGGGATCAGCATCAGCCTGCGGCAAGAGCGTGGGGACTCTCCCGGCGAGCAGACCAAGCAGCTGACAGCTGCCCTGCATCTTGCGAGACGAGCGTGCTTCACGTCGGCATGGCTGGGGGGTGTGGGGGCGCGAGCGGGGCACCTGCGTGGGCGCCGAGAGGTCAGGCAGCGCGGAGGCGGTGCGGCACGGCGGCCCCCTGCCGACGCCCGGCGGCGGCCCCTCCCGCAGCATCGCCAGGCCCGGCAGGCCGCGGTCGTCCAGCAGCGTTCCGGTCGCCTGCAGCCCCGCCGAGTTCCAGGCTGAGTCGATGCGGCATGCACGCGGCTGCCAGGCGGCTGCTGCAGCTGCATCGCGGGGGGCGCTGCGGTCGCACAGCAGCAGCGCCGCTGCTATCTCAATATGGATGGCACCGACACGCGAGAGCCACCAGACAGCCATCGGATGCTTCAGCAGCCGGGGCTGGGCTGCCGGCAGCGTGCCCGCCTGCCCGCAGCGCAGCCCGCATGCAGGGCAGGAAGACGCCACGAGCTGCTTCTTATGGGCCCTGGGGAGCGGCTGCGGATGACAGCGGCATGCAGTGGAGTGGTGCACACAGCCGGGACCACTCCCATGTCGTCTGACAGCCCCTGCACTGCAGCGCATGCAGCGGCAGGCGGCGCCGGCACCTGGTAGAGCGGCTGGCTCTCCCAGACCAGCGAGGGCGGGCTGGTGATGCGTGCCCGGCTTGCCGGCGGCCCCGAGGCCGGCAGCGCCCAGCCGTCCATCAGCAGCGGCTCCGCGCCGCCGGCGGCCGCGGCGGGCGCCGGCGGCGCGTCAAGCCCCGCGGCGGCGGCCGCGCGCTTGCGGGGGCGCGCGCTCGCGCGGCGCGGGACGGGCGGGTCGTCGCTGGCCCTGCGTGCGGGCGAGGCGGGTCGTCTGCGCCTGCGACGCGCGTCTCTGGTGCAGCTGGTTGCACCAAAAACAAAGGCAGCAGCGGCGTCGGCTGCGCACTCGGTTGATGGCACTCGTGTGCAGAGACTACAGGGGAAGCAAGGACCCGGCGTGGAGCGCCATGCTTGCACCCGCTGCCTTCTCGCCGCGCTGCAGGCAAGAGGCGGCTGCCGCGCGCGCAGCAGGAGCTGCAAGCTCTTGCCCGCTCGCAGCCATTCCTGCATGCTGCCGCGGACGAGTTGCTCACCTGCCCTGGGCGGCGCGCTGGCCGCCGCTTCGCTTGGGCTCAGGCGGCCCGTGCTCCGACTGGTTGTGGCAGTTCTCGCACTTGCAGTGCTGCCCGCAGTTGACGCCGGCCTGCGGCGACGGCAGAAGATGCCGGCTCAGCAGGAGACATGCAGCCGGGCGCTGTCTCGCAGGCGACAGGAGGCAGGAAGCCGTCGGCCCTCCGAAGCAAGCTGCCCAGGTGGGGGCAAGCGTGGGCGCCATGTGGCGAGAGAAGAAGGGGGCGGCTCTGCTGGCACGTGGCTGCGTCGAGGCATGCGGCTGCAGGGGCGGGCAAACTGCCGGCAACCCATGAGCTGCGAGGCTGGGAATGAGGAGGGCGGCTGACTGCCGCATGGCGCGTGCGGCATGAAGCTGGAATCCTGAGCCCCACGGGGCCCGAAAAAGAGGCAGGAGGGCTCGCCTGGAAGCACTCGCAGTACTTCTTCTTGCAGTTGCTCTTCTTGCAGTGGCAGCCGCGCTTGTGCTGCGCGACGACGCCGTCGCTGGTCTCCACGCGCTGGATGACCTTGGTGTCGAACGCCTGTTTGGCGGGAAAGCGGCGGCGCGTCAGTTACGGCGAGCAAGCCGGGCCGGCGCATGCCCTCGGGTATCCATGCGAGCAGGGAGCCCCTCTGGCGCTGATTGGAAAGAAATCTTGGTCTGCGACAACCGTTGCCAAGGTTCGCACTAGTTAATTGAAGGTGCAACAGGCGGCGCCCAGCTGGCTGCTTGCCAGACTGCCTGCTGCGGCCCGGCTCTGCTTGCGCCACCTCCCCACTCTGGTCGTTGGCAGCCGCCACTGCCAGTGGGCAAGGCAGGAACCCTGGCAAGGGCTGGTTTTGGGGTTTAGGGTTCTGCCCACTACCCTGCAAGCAAAATAAGGCTGGACGGCGCACCGAGGAGTTGCGGGCCTGGATCTGCTCCCGCGTCTCCAGCACCAACTCCCTGCAGGGGAGGGGTTTGAGACCATTGGATGTCAGTTGCACATGACAGCACATGCGGGCGAAAAGACGTGACCCTTCCCGACGGAAACTGCGGACAACCGAGGGCTCGCTGCTGCCAGCAAAGCCGCCCTTCCAGAGGACGGCAGAAATATCATGGCAGGAAAATGCTCTGCCCCTGCCAGCCCCTCGCGCTGCAGCCCGCACCAGTGCTGTCAGGCGCTCCGCTGCTCGCGGGCCGCTCCCATGCAGCCCGAGTCGCTGCAGGCAGGCAGGGAGGGGTGCAGGCATGGCCACAAGGATGGGGCGGGGCGCACTTGTGCTCGGGGATGTTGCGGCAGTCAGTGCAGGTGCAGGCGGTGCAGAAGAGGCCGGCCGCGAAGCAGTCGCAGTACAGCTTCAGGCAGCGGCTCTTCTTGCAGTTGCACCGCTTGTGCCTGCGGCCATCGCCGGCGGCGGCACGTCAGTCCCCCAGCCGAGCCGAACGGCATGGCGGCGCAGGTCTGCCGCTCCACAGGGCAGGCGGGCTGGGGCTTCCGTGCCGAATGACGGGCTACCCCGTGGCAGCCCCGCACGTCAGCACGCTGCGGGTACCCAGGCTGCAGCAATGCCTCGCGGCTGCCATTGCATGCCGAACGGCAGCGAAGCAGGCCCATGCAGGCCACGCATGTCATCCTGCTGGGACCCCAGACTGCAGCCGCCCCCCATCCCTGCTGCCCATTCCTGCTGCCATGTGCTGCCGCCATGCCATGCCAAAGCAGCGCACCCCGCGGCGGCCGCCGCCTCCCGCTCCGCACGCTTGTTGGCCGAGCGTCTCGGCGGCGCCGCGCCGCCTGCATGACGGTGGCAGCCCCCCCCCTCTCAGACCGACCGATCAATGCTGGCAGCAGCAGGCGCGGCCGCTCGCCGCCCATCCAGCCATCTCCCCAGCAGCAGCAGCAGCAGCAGGTCGATCCAGGGCAGCTCAGCTGCCTGAGCGCTTCAGAAAGCGTGCGGCCTGGCGGCGGGCGCGGCGGCGTGTGAGGCGCACTGGAGGGCGCGCGGCGGGCGGCGGCCGGCAGCAGCCCCGTCGGCAGCTCCCCCGGCGGCCGCAGGGACGGCGGCGCCAGCGGGCGCGTCGCGATGGCGGCTGCCATGGCAGAGGTCATCTCGCCGCCGCCGCCCATGCTGACAGGGAAGGCCGGCAGCCCGTGCAGCGGGCCGGAGGCAGGCAGCGGCTGCGGCCGCGGCAGCGCCGGCAGCCCCAGCAGCGGCGCGCCGGCGGACAGCGCCGGGACGGGGTCGACCTGCTGCGGCGGCGGCTCCTGCGGCTGCTCCGCCGTGCCTGCAGCGCGCTCCTCTCTGAGCGAATGCTGGCGTGCTCGGCTGTTGGGGGCGCCTGAGGGCAGCGCTGCAGCCGGCCCTGCTGGGGGCTGGGAGGCGCGCCTGGTGGCAGGGACGGGGGGCTGGCGTTGGGTGCCGGCTGCCCGGAGGCGCCGCCGGCCTCCTGGCTGCCCATTGGGTCCGCGGGCTCTCCTGCCCGGTCTTCCCGCGTGGGGGAGGGGAATCGCAGCACCCGCTTGCGCGCCCGCCGGCCGGCTGACGGCTGGCTGGCTGGTGCCTCCGCGTTCCACTCCTGGCAGCCAGTCGACGAGTTGCTGTCAGGCGCCACCGTGGGGAGGCACCACCGTGCTTGGGGGGACTGGGCGGGGCGGGCGGGTACCAGGGGCGGCTCCTCCGCCGCCAGCGCGGCAAAGGGGCTGGTCGGTGGGACGTCCAGCTGCCGCGCGGCCGACGGCGCCGAGAGCCCTGCCAGCAATACTGTGAGGCTCAGCCATGGGCGCCCGCCAGCTGATTGGGCGGCAAACGGCGCAGAGACGAGCTGGGCAGACAGCCGGCCGGTCGGGCGAGTTCTGCGCCGGTTCTAAGCATTCTGCCGTTTAGCGGCAGAAAGGAGGGGTGCCTGGTGCGCCGCTGGTCGACGGGCCGGCGGATGCCGGTGGATCAGCGCGGGAGCTCCTGATTGCGCCCGCGCTCGCCGGATACCGCGTGTCCGGCTGGCTGACGGGAGCTGAAGTCACGGGGCAGCTGGCAGCGCCCCACTGTTGCTGCGCCCGGCCGTCGCGCCCGGCCGGCGCCGGGCTCCCCAGAAATGGCTCCAGCGCGCCCGCCTCCGTCTCGTAGCTGCTGCGCAGGCTCGACTTGTCCACGCTCTGCCCGGCGAACTCGTGCGGGAAGCCCTCCGGCCTGCAGGACGCTCGCAGAATGTAGTCCCGGCAAAACACATTGCATGGTGCGTTCCGGCATAATCACACCAGCCGCTGCCAGCGCCCGCCACCGATGGAGCCCAAGTAGTGGCACAGGGCGGAGTTCGAGCGCACAGGCGGGCGAGGTGCAAGGCACGACCGGCGGCGGGTGAGGAGATTGGCGCAGCGACTGTATGGCAGGTAGCCAGGCCCCGGGACCGGCCTGGCCGTCCCGTGCAGCCGCGAGGCGGTTGCGGTGCAGGTGCGGGCGGATCCTGGTGGGCGGTGGCGTACCCGTGCAGGCCGGTGGCTCCATACTGCGGCGAGGCCAGGGAGGCGTCCAGCGCCAATGTCCGGCTGGGTGTGATCGGCGACAGGTCCGCCGCGAAAGCGCTGAAGGGCGACGCCTGCCGTCCAGGCCCACGCACGTCAGACACCGAGCCTGGGGATGGGCTATACTGCAAGATGCAACCTTGTCTCGCCAAGCTAGCAGCTTCCCGCGGGGCTGATGCGGACGGCTGGCCGGCGGGACCGCCTCCGGGCGCCGGCCGGCCGCCGCCGCCCGGGCGCCGTGCAGGCGAAGCGCCCACCTGCACTTTGCCCGGGTGCGTGCCCGCCTTCTCCGGCGTGCGGCAGCCGGCGTGCTCGGCCGGAGCCGGCCCGCGACGTCGCCGCGAGTCCATCGTCCGCCTCTCCCTATCTCACCGCTGCAAGCCGCAGCAGCCTTAGGATTGTTGTGGCGCTTTGGCGCGCCGAGAAGCGCGGGGTAACTTTTTTCATACCTCTGCGAGCGAACTTTCACCGTGTTTTTGCCACCTTGGCAAACCAGAGGCCATGCGCGAGCAGACAGGCGCGGGTGCAGCGAGCCTACCGGTTCTGCACCTCAGCAGTCAAGAAGCAGTCGCCTGGGGCCCGATTGCTGCCTCCGCGTGCATGATCGGCTGCTGGTGACCATATCTCAGGCGCACCTAGCGCCACCAGAGCAGCATCCGACGGCAGCACAGCATCGCGACCGCCGCAGAGCCCAGGTCGCTTGGAGTTGCAGGCGCTGGGCCAGTATCGTCAGAGGCTGGGCGGCGCCGCCCGCATCTCCTCGTCCCACAAGCCCAGCGGCAGGTGACCGACCTGCTCCTGGCCCAGCGTGAGCAGTACGCCTCGGTCCCGGCCCGCGTAGCTGCTTGCTTGGGCGCTCCCGCTGGCGGCACTATATTTTATGAAAACAGGCCCCTGCATGCTCGCCAGGCTCGACACGCCTGCCGTCCTGCTCGTCGGCGTGGAATACGGCAGGCTGAGCGCTGCACAGTAGTCCCGCAGTGAGCGCACTGCCAGCCGCACTTCGCTAGCCAGCACACCGATGAGCACCTGGAGAGTGCCTGCCTGGGTCAGCCCGTAGTAGCTTCTAGAGCCAGAGAGCAACTTTAGAGGCAATCAAAGTCTCCTGTTATGTTTAGGAATGATGGCACGCGCCTGTGGCGGCTGTGCATTCGGGCTGTATCCCGCCTCTGGCCAGGGCTCGGAGGCGACCGCCTGCAACCCCAGCCTGCTGGGCCTCAAACGCCTGTCAGGCTGTAGAATGCAGTGGGATGAGGGACAACGCCCACCAGCACCGCTTGCCGCAGTAGGTCGCGCTTCTCTCGCGAGTCCAGCAGCTGCTGAGCTGCACCTCTGAACTCCCGTTTGGTGAAGTCTTGGAGGAACTGCCGGTGATCGGCTGCAGTCGTGCCTGCAACAAGCGAGCGTCAACATGGCATCGTCGACGATGGGAGGGACGAGATGGAAGGCACTGGCCCACCGGCATGGGCAAGCAGATGCCGCATGTGGCCATGCCGCAGCTTTTCTGGGGCGGCGGCGAACAGAGATCTGGGTCGCGAAACATTCATCGTATAGAGCACCACTTAACTGCAGCGATCGATCGCCCACAATTGCCGCCTCAGCGGCCCGGCCCAGCGAGCCAGTACTAGCGCCTCCACAGGTTGGAAAAGCTTACTTTTCCGGCTGAGCTGCAGGCAACAGCAATCCCGGCATAGCAGGAGTACAGCTTGCATAAGCATTCAGCGCCGTGTCCACTGTTCCGAAGCCGCTGCAGCTGAGCAGCCGGCAGCCAATGCACGCCGACTCTCCGCGCCCCGGAAGCCGCTGAGAGGACCGAGCGTAGCCATCTCCTCTCGCCGAACAGTACAGATGGAGGGCAGCTAACAGCAGCTCACCTCGCGGGCGCCTCACTCTGGGCCCCGCCGCCCTGCGGCCCCGGCATCACCGCTGCAGCAGGCTGGGCCCGACGCCGGCAACTGGCGGGCAGATAGAACTGAGCGGCGTCGGAAGCGCGACAGGCACCGCTCAGGGTGCGCCTTGCCTGCTCGTCACGGTGCCCTGCCTGCCTGTGGGCCCTGCCCGCCGGCCCAGGACCTGAGACATGCTGCACCCCAGGCGTCGCCATGAGCGCGTCGGGCGACGAGGTCGAGGTGCCCATCCTGGAGGGCCGCACGGAGGCCGACACGGTGCACCGCCGCGCCCGCCACTTCAAGCCGCTCTCGCTGCTGCCGCTCATCGCACTCATCTTCTACGACGTCTCCGGCGGCCCATTCGGCATCGAGGCGCGGCCTGCCGCCCCTGCCTGGCAGACGCAGCAGCCCCAATCTGGGCGCTCTGGGCCGATGTGAACAGAAATGGAGGGTCCCTCGCAGTCTGCAGCCAACTTTCGCTGCGTTCAACCTTGTACAATGCCGCACAGCACAGGTGTCCTCTTGAAAGGACGCCCTGAGACTTGTGTGTCCTGCAGCTTGGCCGCAGCGGCGCTCTTAGAATGCAACGCACACGCGCTGAAGTGTGCGCCGCCTCCGCAGGATGCCGTCGGCAGCGGCGGCCCGCTGCTCGCCATCCTCGGCTTTGCGATCCTGCCCCTCGTGTGGAGCGTGCCAGAGGCGCTGGTGACGGCCGAGCTGGCGACCGCCTTCCCTGAGAACAGCGGTTACGTCGCGTGAGGCCCTGTGACTGCCGCTGCGTAACTCCTGCCGCGCCCGCAGCAGTTACAGACACCAACTCATACCTGCCGGGAATGCAGGTGGGTCACAGCGGCCTTTGGACCCTTCTGGGGCTACCAGGCACGGCCGCCACCTGGCCCCCCGGCTGCCCCATTTGCCTGTAACTGCCCGCCAGCCGCCAGCCTGTCTTTGCTTCCCAGGCAGATGCTGCCTGCCCTGCTGCTACGCCCCAACGAGGCACAGCCATCGAGACGGGCAGCCGGGCCCTGCCTGTGCTGGGCGGCTGCTGCCCGTAGGACAGCGCCCAGCAAGCAAGCGCCCGCCACTGAACCCTGGTAACTCCCGCAGGAGGGTTTCTGGTCCTGGCTGAGCGGCGTAACCGACAACAGCGTGTACCCGGTCATGTTCATGTCCTACCTGGACACGCTGATCCCGGACCTGGACGCGGGATGGCGCCGCTACCTGCTCCTCTTCATCGTATCCATCGCCCTCGCCTACCTCAACTACAGGCCAGGCGCCCTACAGCCTCGTTCTAGGGCTTACGAGAAAGGGGGGGGGGGGGGGG
>BHFV01001015.1:0-11025 GCA_003568905.1 Trebouxiophyceae sp. KSI-1
TGTGAGCTGGCTGGCTGTTGCAACGAGAGTGACCGCGCTGAAGCCCTGCATCCGAAACAGAAGCCTCTTGGTGCACATAGTTACGATTGTACCGGCGGAGTCCTCACCCTAGCTGAAAGGATGGCCCTGCACCTTGCTTGGAAGTGGCTCTGGTGCCCCCCCCCCCCCCCCCGCCAGGGTCGGCAGTCTAGAAACTGAAGCCTCACCGGAAGCTGTATTGGGTAGATGTTGACAAGAGGGGTTGAAGGAAGAGATTGGCCCCCAAAAATGGCCTGTGTGGCCACGGCAGAAAAGGCGGGAAAGCAGCCTGCAGGCAGCAGCCAGGCAGTTCAGCCACATGCATCTATGGCCTGCAGCCGTCCCCCTCTAGGACTTCTGCACCAGGCAGGCCAGGACAGCAACAACTCGCGATGTGTTGCGTGGGCAAGGCCCCTCCTTCCCCGCTGCAACAGCCGCAAAATTCGATCGAGGTCAGGGAGGGGCACTGACCGGGATTGCCGGAGTCTATGTACAGGTACGCAACACCTGTGAAAAACTGGAGGTTTGCGACTGCAGCAGCCAGCCAGCGCACGTCAGCATTGTCAGCCGGGGATATGGGCTGGCGTCGAGAGGTTTGCTGGGCTTGCGGTGCCCAAGGCAAGGCCGGTGGGCAGGCGCACCCTGCGCTGGTGCAGGCGAAGGCGGCAGGCTGGGCGGCAGGCTCGGAGACTGGCTGGGCGGCAGCGTTGGGCCTGCGGGAGGCATACAGCCGCTTAGCTGCCAGTCTTGCCGGCTGCTGGGAGGCTGCTGCGGCAGGGCGGCTAAGCTGCGCACTGGGGGCCAGTGGCGGCGAAGGGCAGGGCGCTGCCGCCGTAGGGGCTGCAACACCGATGCGGGGCTGTCAGTTGCTGTTGTTGAGACAAAGGGGAGGGACAGACTGCATTGCAGGGGAGCGCACCAGGCGCTGGTGGCACTCCTGACGCCGGCGGCTGCCCTGGACAGGTGCAGACAGGCGGCATCCCTGGCGCAGGCGGCAGGCCTGGACAGGTGTAGACAGAAAGGATTAAGACTCTTCCCTGGAGTGGCAAGGGACGCTGGAGCAGCTGCCGAGGGTGCAGAGGGCGCAGAGGCAACTTGGTTGGGAGGGACGCGGCTGACACCGGTGGTACCGACGGCAGGCAGGGCCTTGCGGTTGGGCAGCCAGGCGAATGGTGCGTAGCCTCTATACACTTTCAGAGAGACGAGGCACACATGCCTTGTGGGGGTACGTACCTGGAGACGGGGGAACGGGCGGAGGCGGGCTGGTCGACGCAGGCGGCGGGCTGCCGGCCGGCAGAGCCGGAGGCGGCGGCCGCGGCTTACATGGGACGCCCAGCAGCTGCGCGAGAGGTGCATGGTTTGACTTGGCCGATTCAAACATTGTCGTGCGGTCCGGAGAGGAGGCGCTCGCGCCTGGGTGCAGAGATCGTTCAGCTCAGCCGTCTTGGCTTCAGCGTCTTGCAGGCCCGGCAGCTCCGGCTGGCCGCGAGCCAGCATGAGCATGCTCACGACAAGCAGCAGTGCCGCGCCGCGCGCGCCCGCAGAGCGCCCCATCTTTGCCATTGACGCAACGCGTGCTAGTGGGAATGCACACTGCCTGCCGAAAACGACCGAGCCGGCGTTCGCGCGCCCAGTATTTTGAATGCCAGGGTCCTGTCGGCGGGCGTCATTGACGACTCGTCAACCCATACAAGAAAGTTGCGAGTGTCGGATACGCGTGATCGCCCACACGTGCCGAATCTGCTGCGTACGGGAGCCTCGCGTGTAGTACTGGCGGACCCAAGATGGCCGCCAGGGCCGAGCCCACGGCAGGCTGCACTTCACGAAGGAGATGTTGAAGCTGAGCTCTCTGCCAAGCAAAACGTTGGCCGTCGTACTTTTGCCTCTCTGGCCTGGCGAGGAGAGCTTGTTGCTCGAGCAGGAAGCGTGCATAATCCGAAGGCGGAGCTGCAGTCAGTCATGGGACTCCTTTCCCGGAGACTAAGTGCGTCACATGCCTTTGCAGCCAGCGCGTCCCGGTCGGCATGCCTCCCGGCGACGAGGCGGTGAACACCGCAGAGAAGCTCCAAGTGAGTGCGCGATCAAGGCCTCCTGCGCCACCCCGGGCGCCGGTCAGGCGTCAAGAGGGCCCTGACGACGTCTCTGCCGCGCCACAGGGCATCAAGCCGTCGCTGGGCTTGGGGAAACCGTGCGTATTCAACATGATGCCAACCGCCGACGGCACTTGGCACGCCGCTTCCTATTCCTCCTTACATAAGCTGATCCTGCCGCTCTGACCGCATTGCTGCAGTTCCTAACACACCCGCCGCTGTCGCCGGTGACTGCGGAGGGCATCCTGCCAAGAAGCAGGCCATGTGCCGACGCGCAACCAGAAGATGGAGGCCTACTTGGGGCATTTTTGATGCGGCGCCACCACCATCCCACTCTGCCTCGCACTGCCGTGGCACGGCATGGCATGGTTGAGGCCTGCCGTTGACTCGCAGGACACGTCAAGCTGTGCCTGCCGGCCATCCACGCCGGCCTCTTCAAGATCGCTGCAAAGATACTGCAGTGCGTCTGCAAGACCTGCTCGCGCCTGCTGCTGCCTCCCAAGGCGACATGTTTCTGAATTTCTATGGCGGGTGGCCCCCGCTCTCCCCCTTGGCCTTCCCTATTAATCCCAGGCGAGTACTGCTTGCCCACCATTCCCAAACGCCCACACAGCAGCTGCTTGCAGCTCCATCCTCACTGCTGCCAGCAGCTGCCCCTCTATTCTTGCGCCCGGCTGCCTGCATGGGAGCGCCTGCCTTGTGGCCCTGCTGCCGCTGCACCTCTCAAGCACGGCTGTAGGGGAGCAGGTCGCGGCGGGGCCAGGCCACGGCGGCGCCCAGCTGCCTGTGCAGCCTGTCTGCAGCCCGTGCTTCCCCGGGCTCTTTGTGTGGCTGCTTCACGGGCTGCGGGCGCCCGTGCGTCCCTTATGCTAGCTGCCACCTCATCCAAGCCCGCAAGCAGCTCAAGTGGCTCACCGCCGGTGCCGTGCCTGCATCCATGCATGAGGCGAGCCTTTCCTCAGCCCCAGGCTGCCTGGCCTCAGCCAGCCAGCAACGCCCGGCCAGCTCGAACTACGCGCTGCAGTTTGTGCCACCGCAACTCAAAAGCACCAAGGGCTCAGCACTGCCGCCAGGCTCGCGGCGGCGCCAAAGCCCAGCCCATGAGAACGGCCTCGGGCTTTCCTTGGCCGTTTCTCGGGAACAGCTCGTTTGAAATTTTTTTCCTGAGAGGTTGTCAACAGCGTGTACTGGATGATGGCGGCGGACGCGACCCTTGCCACACGCCCCCCCTGCTGGCCCTCTTCCAAGCATCTTTGGCAACGCCGCCAGCGACTGCTCGAGTCGTGCTGCCACTGGGGCGCTTGCTTTGCCCGCCTGCTGCCGGCCGCCAAATGGTGCACACTGTTCGAGACTGGGGCATTCGTAGAGGCAGAGCTGGCGGTCCTCTCACCCGCAGGCCAGTTTCTGGTGATGTGACAGTCACTGGTGGCCGCGACCACTACCGCTTCTTGAAGGAGGAGGATGTAGGCAAGGCAGCACCGGCAGCTGCAAATCAGGCGGCTTAGCTGAAGCAGGCACAGCGCCAAGAATGCGGCCGCGGAGCTGCAGGTCACCCAGCATGTTCGCCAGTGACAATAGGTCGGGTCCCAGTCTGCCACCCAGTCCTGCACTGTGCTCACTGCTGCTGTTGATGCCTTGTTGGTCGCCACTTTGGTGGCGTGACCCAAAAAGCAGACCGCATCATCTTGCTGCCAAATGCCAGCCACGCGGGCTTTGCCTCTTGTGATTCAGAAACCCAGCCTCAGGGCAGTAACTGCCAAATGTTCCGCTCCCAGCTGCGCCGCTGTACTGTTGCTGGAAGCTGCCAGCAGCCTTTTGGGGAAATGGCAGGCTGAGAGCGCTCCGCTGGGCCTCGTCACATGCCTGTGGCACCGCAGAAAACTCGGGGGCAAGCAGCAGGCCCACTCAGTGCAGGAGCTGGCCCTTCCGGGCTGAGACGCCGCAGCCCGGTCTCGGTGGAATGGCGGCACCAACCCCCCTTCCCTGCGCCTGGCCAGCTGTGCTGCCAGAAGCTCGTGTCCGCTGCCTGTGCGCGGCAGGCAGCTCCGCACTCGCTTGCACAGCAGCACACAAGAGACAGTATTTTTACATAGGGCCGGAGCGCTGCGGCTGCGCTGCGGTGGTCTTGTCCGACTGTCGTCTCACTTGTGTTCAGGGACTGGCCCTTCACTGGGCGATTTTATCGGCACAGACACAGTCCAGTCTGCAGAAACACCTGGAGAAGAGAGTCATGCCGGCGTGACTAGTAGTTGGCAAGTGAAAAGGCACGATGTGTAGGGGCGCCTGAAACAACGGAAGAACAAGGAGGATAGAAGCTGCGGGCCCGACTAGAAAAATGCTCGAGGGGAGGAGGGCGGCGGCAGCGCACCCCGTCGCAGCAGCCGCCAGACAAGACCATAAGGCGCCGCCGGGAGGCATGGAAGAGGTAAGGCGAAAGGCAGCGGGCAGGTGGGTGGCTTGACAAAGCTCAGCTGCACGTGGCTTCAGGACTTTCCAAGTCATGGCGGCCGCCGCATGAAGCGTCGATTTGGGTACTGGTCTCCGGATTGACATTCACTTTATTAATGTTGGACCGGAAATTGGCGACCAAGCCAGCACAGACATCAGGCGTCAGCTGGCTGGCTGTTGCAGTGAGAGTGGTATATTGGACACCCTGCAGCCAAGACGATAGCTGTCTTGGTGCGCAAAACTCGGTTTTGCAGGTCAAGCCGACCTGCACTGGAGATAGAAGAACAGCGCTGTGCCTTGCGCGGGAGCGGCCCTGGTCCCAAAGGAGGACCGACCGGCAAGGCACAACAGCAACACCGCTCCAGAGCAGGCCAGCGGCCGGGAACAGAAGCTTCACCTGTGGAATGAGCAGGACGGTCGCGTCTGCCGGGATGGCAGACAGGTCGCCGAAAACCGCAGATCTGACCAAGGCTTCAACTGTGGAGAAGCAGCCTGCAGGCGGCGGCCAAGCAGCTCGGCCAGGGGCAGGCGTCCAGGGCCTGCAGCCCGCCCCCTGCTGGAGCTTCTTCGCGCCAGACAGGCCTTGATGCGGGCAGGCCGGCGGATGCAGCGTTCCAACAGCCTCGGAGCCGGACGAGGTGCGTGAAGAGGGAGCTGACCGATGGCTGATGGATCGCCTAAATAAACGCCCGCGGTACCCGTGAACTGGACGAACGCGGCTGCAGCAGTCATCCGCTGACGTCAGCACTGCTGGGCCCCCAAGGGCACAGGCTGGGCTCGCAAGATGGTGCAGGCCCAGGCAGCGGCGCCTGGGGCAAGACAGGTGGGCAGGCGCACCCGGCGCCGGCGCTGGCACTGGCGGCAGGCTGGGCGGGAGGATGGGCGGCTGGCTAGGTGGCAGCGCTGGCCCTGCGAGGAGGCATGCAGCCCCTCAGCTGCGGCTCTGGCCGGCTGCTGCGGCAGGGCGGCTGCCCGTGGGCTGCGCACCGGGGGTCGGCGGCGGCTGGGGGCCGGGCGGGGGTGCCAGAGGGGCTGCAACGCAAGTGCGAAGCTGTCAGCTGCTGTCATAAGGACAAGAGGAAGGGACGCCTTGCACTGGCAAAGGAACGCACCAGGCGCAGGCGGCAGTCCTGGCGCCGGCGGCACCGTTGGCGATGGTGGCAGGCCTGGACTTGGGCGGGCAAAAATGATCAGAAGACTCGAGTGCCAGGCCAGCAACAGTCTCTGCTGCCGAGGGCACAGCGGGCTGACTTACCTGGGAAGGGGGCTGGCGGCGCCACGGGTGCGGGAGGCAGCGACGGCTGGCCGGGCCCTGCGAGCAGACGGCCAGGCGAGTGGTGCTGCCTGCACTGCCTCCGCAGCTGCAGTCCAAATCGAGGCAATCTGGCCTGAGAGGGCACCTGGCGGTGGTGAAACAGGTGGAGGCGGACTGGCTGATGCAGGAGGCGGGCTGGCGGCCGGCACAGCGGGTGGTGGCGGCCGCGGCTTGCATGGGATGCCCAGAAGCTGCACGAGAGAGTTGGTTGCAGTTTTCATTGACTGGCAGATTCAAACAACATCGTGCGGCAGGGGGCGGGAGACGCTCGTGCCTGAGTGCACAGGGCGTCCAGCTCCGCCTTCTTGGCTTCAGCGTCTGGCAGGCCCGACAGCTCTGGCTGCGCGCAAGCCAGTCCCACGATGCTCACAACAAGCGCCAGTGCCACGGCTCGCGCACCGCGCGCGCCCGCAGAGCACCCCATGTGTGCGTAATGGCGCGCCTGGCCGCTCCTCCCCGCAAAACGACCGAGCTGCCGTTCCCGCTCGCTGTGCTTTGAACGTCAGGGCCCTGTCGGCGGGCGTCAACCCGTGCAAGCCACACACGCCGAAAGTTGCGAGTGTTGGATACGGGTGATCGCTCACACGCGCAGAATCTGCCGCGTACGGGAGCCGACCGTGTGGTGCTGGCGGAGCCAAGATGACCGCCATGGCAAACTCCACGGCAGGCTGCACTTCACCAAGCAGATGTTGAAGCCGAGCTCTCTGCCAAGCGAAATGCTGGCCGTCATACCTTTGCCTATCTGGCCTGGCGAGGTGAGCCTGTTGCTCGGCAGAAAGCATGCATAATCGGAAGGCGGAGCAGCAGTCGGCCCTGGGACTCCCGTTTCGGAGACTCTGAGCGCTGACTCGTTACTCGCCTTTGCAGCCAGCACTTCCATCAGCCAGGACTTCCAGATTGTGTTGCTTCCCGGCGACGAAGCGGTGAACACCGCAGAGGAGCCAAGTGAGAGCGCAATCCAGGCCTCCTGCGCCAACCCGGGCGCCGATCAGACGTCAAGAGGGCCCTGACGACAATCCTGTCGCGCCACAGGGCACCAAGCCGCTGCTGGGAGGAAACGGTGCATCTGCAACGCCGACTGCCGACGACCTGCTGGACCTGCACTTGGCACGCCGTTTCCAGAATTCCTCATTGCACAAGCTGGTTCCGCCGATCCGGGCGCACTGCTGCTGTGCCCACCGCACTTGCCGCTGTCGCCCGCGGCTGCGGAGAGCCATGTGCACCCAGGCAACGGAGGCCTACTCGGGGCACTTTTGATGCAGCCACGCAACCGTCCCACTCTGCTTTGCACCGCCGTGGCATAGCATGGCATGGCTGAGGCCTCCCACTGACCTCGCAGGCCACATCAAGCTGCGGGTCAACCACACCGGCTTCTGCAAGATCACCGTCGAGATTCTGCAGTGCGCTGGCAAGACCTGCTTCCACCTGCTGCTACCGCCTGAGGAAAGCATTAAGGTTCTGAGGAGCTTAGGCCGCTTCCCCCACTCTCCCCTTACCCTCCCCTTCTCCTCCTAGGCGACTGCCAGCTCTGCTCGCCCACCATTCCCGAACGCCCCCGCAGCAGCTGCTTGCAGCTCCATACTTAGCGCTGCCAGCAGCTGCCCCTTTGTGCTTTCGCGTGGCTGCCCGGAGTGGGAGCGCCTGCGGTATGGCATGCTCCCACTGCGCTCCTCAAGAACGGCCGCAGGCGGGTGAGTCGCAGTGGAGGCAGACCACTGAGGCGCCCAGCTGCCGGTGCAGATCCATGACAAGCCGCGCTTCCCCAGGCTCTTTGCTTGGCTGTCGCACGGGCGGCGGCCGCCAGTGCGTCTCTCTGCTAGCTGCCACCTCATCCAGGCTGGCAAGCAACTCGAGGGGCTCATCGCCGGCGCCGTGCCCGCGGCCATGCATGAGGCAAGCCTCCCTGCGCCCCTGGCCTCAGCCAGCCAGCGATCCAGGCCCGGCTCAAAAGACGCTCTGCTGTTTGTGCCACCACAACAACTCAAAAGGCAGCAAGGGTTTAGCGCTGCTGCCGGGCTCGCAATGGTCCCAAAGCCCGGCCCATGAAAACGGCCGAGGAGTCTTCTTGGCCGTTCTCTAGAGATAGGCTAAATTGAAGTCTGCCAATCGATCTTTTCTGGGAAACTGCCAGGTTGTCAACAGCGTGGAGATGATGGCGGCGGACGCGGCCCCAGCCGCAAGCCGCCCCTTTTCCAAGTCTCTTCGGCCACGCTGCCAGCGAATGCTGCGAGCCGTGCGGCCGCTGGGGCGCTTGCTTTGCCCGCCTGCCGCCGAATGGTGCCCGCTGTTCGAGAGTGGGGCATTTGTCGAGGCAGAGCTGGCGGCCCTCTCACCCGCGGGCCAGTCTTTGGTGGTGTGACAGTCACTGGTGGGGCGTGCCGCGACCACTACCGCTTGAAGGAGGAGGACGTAGGCAAGGCAGCGCCGGCAGCCCGAGGCTGCAAACCAGGCGGCGGAGCTGGAGCAGGCACATGGGCCAAGAATGCAGCCGCGGAGCTGCAGGTCACCCGGCATGCTCGCCAGTAACAAAAGGGTGCGTCAACCTGCCACAGCTCGTCAGGCACTGTGCCGATTGCTGCTGGGGACACTGCCATGTCGGCTGACACTGTGTTGTGTGACCCAAAAAGCAGACCGCATCATCTTGCTCCCAAGTGCCAGCCAGGCGGGCTTTGCCTCTTGTGGATTCAGAAACCCAGCCTGAGGGTAGTAACTGCCAAATGTCCCGCTCCCAGCTGCGCAGCTGTACTGTTGCTGGAAGCTGCCAGCAGCCTTTTGGGGAAATGGCAGGCTGAGAGCGCTCCGCCGGGCCTCGTCACATGCCTGCGGCACCGCAGAAAACTCGGGGGCAAGCAGCGGGCCCACTTAGTGCAGGAGCTGGCCCTTCCGGGCTGAGACGCCGCAGCCCGGTCTCGGTGGAATGGCGGCACCAACCCCCCTTCCCTGCGCCTGGCCAGCTGTGCTGCCAGAAGCTCGTGTCCGCTGCCTGTGCGCGGCAGGCAGCTCCGCACTCGCTTGCACAGCAGCACACAAGAGACAGTATTTTTACATAGGGCCGGAGCGCTGCGGCTGCGCTGCGGTGGTCTTGTCCGACTGTCGTCTCACTTGTGTTCAGGGACTGGCCCTTCACTGGGCGATTTTATCGGCACAGACACAGTCCAGTCTGCAGAAACACCTGGAGAAGAGAGTCATGCCGGCGTGACTAGTAGCCAGCAAGTGAAAAGGCACGAGGTGTAGGGACGCCTGAAAAGGAAGAACACGGAGGAAAGAAGCTGAGGGGAGGACGGCAGCGCACCCCGTTGCAGCAGCCATGCCGGCCCACGAAGGCAGTAGGCAGTGGGGTGGCTAGGCAAGGCTCAGCCAGTGCACGTGGCTTTTTTTATTTGAAATTCGTAGGCTTCGCATGCATCGTAGATTTGGGACCCAAAAACCGGATCAGAATTCAGTTTGGCGATGTTGGAACGGAAATTGGCGACCAAGCCAGCACAGACATCAGGCGTCAGCTGTGTGGCTGTTGCAGTGAGAGTGGCAGCAGTGACATCCTGCAGCCAAGACGATAGCTTTTTTGGTGCGCGAATTTCAAATTTGCGGGTCAATAGTAGAGATAGAAGAACAGCGCTGTGCCTTGCGCGGGAGCGGCCCTGGTCTCAAAGCAGAATGACTGGCACGGTGCGACCGCAACGCCGCTTTAAAGTAGGCGAGCGGCCGGAAACAGAAGTTTCACCGGTGGATTGATCCTGACGAGCGCGTCGCCCGGGATGGAAGACAGGCTGCCGAAAATCGCCTGTGTTGCCGCAGCTTCAATTGTGGGGTCGCAGCCTGCAGCCGGTGGCCAAGTGACACAGCCACAGCCAGGCGTTCAGGGGATGCTGCCGGCCCCCAGCTGGGTCCCTGTGCCAAGCTGGTCGGGAGGCGGGCAGGTGCAAGGCTTGGAGCTGCAACAGCCGCGGAATTAGACGTATCGCAGAGCTGGGCGGACCTGGAAGAAGAGATTCGTATTCCACGTCTACGGTGCCCGTAAACTGGACGCTCGCGACTGCAAGAGCCAGCCGCAGCATGTCAGCACTGTGTGCATGCGGCGTAGGCTGGGCGTGTGGGATGATGCATGCTGCGCACCCGGCGCCGGCGCTGGAGGCAGGCTGGGCGGCAGGCTAGGCGGCAGCGCTGACCCTGCGGCATGCATGCAGCCCCTGAGCTGCCGCTCTGGCCGGCAACTGCGACAGGGCGGCTGCTCATGGGCTGCGCACCGGGAGTCGGCGGCGGCAGGGGGCCGGGCGGCAGTGCCAGAGGGGCTGCAACGCCGGCGTGGGGCTGTTGTCAGAAAAGCCGAGCAGAAGGGAGTTCTTGCACTGGCAAAGGAGCGCACCAGGCGCCGGCGGCACAGTTGGCGGCGGAGGCGGGCCTGGACTTGTGCAGACAGAAATGATCAGAAGACTCGAGCGCCAGGCCAGCAACCGCTGCTGCCGAGGGCATTGAGGGCGGACTTGCCTGGGAAGGGGGCTGGCGGCGCCACGGGTGCGGGAGGCAGCGGCGGCAGGCCGGGCCCTGCGAGCAGACGGCCGTGCGACTGATTCTGCCTTTGCAGTCACCAACTGCAGTCCAACGCGAGGCATCCTGGCCTTTGAGAGGGCACCTGGCGGTGGTGAAAAAGGAGGAGGCGGGCTGGTAGACGCAGGAGGCGGGCTGGTGGCCGGCACAGCGGGTGGTGGCGGCCGCGGCTTGCAGGGTATGCCCAGAAGCTGCACGAGAGAGTTGGTCGCATTCACTGGCGAATTCAAACAACATCGTGCGGCAGGGGGCAGGAGACGCTCGTGCCTGAGAGCACAGGGCGTCCAGCTCCGCCTTCTTGGCCTCAGCGTCTGGCAGGCCCGGCAGCTCTGGCTGCGCACAAGCCAGTCCCACAATGCTCACAACAAGCGCCACTGCCACGGCCCTTGCCGTGCGAGCGCCCGCAGAGCACCCCATGTGTGCGTCCTGATGATGCCTGGTGCGCGGCTGGCCGCTCCTCCCCGCAAAACGACCGAGCTGCCGGCTGCCGTTCCCGCTCGCTGTGCTTTGAATGTTGAGCTGAGGGGGTCAGGGCCCTGTCGCCAACCTATGCGAGTCACGAGCCACACACGCCTTTAACAAAATTGCGAGTGTTGGATACGCGTGATC
>BHFV01001016.1:1286-11529 GCA_003568905.1 Trebouxiophyceae sp. KSI-1
GAAGGACCCAACTGCGTCTGCCTCTTCGAAGCAGGCCACCTTGCAGCAGGGCTCTTCAAACCTTAAGCATCGAGCATCACCCTCTGCCTCCTGTGTGATGCAGCTCTCGCGCCTGTGGGAAAGCCCGCGGCGGCAGGCAGGCGTCGGCAGCTCTGCAGGCCGTAGGAATTCACTGTCTCCGCGGCTTCGAGCGGGCCTGGTGCCCCTTTCATTGCTGCTCGCCCCAACTGTGGTGCCTGCATCGATCAGCGAACGGCGCCGCTTGCCTGCATCTTTCTAGCAGGAGCTTTGCCAGCCCACTCACCTGCGGTTGTCAACCAGGGCTCCTTCCTTTAGGGTATTTTACATTTAGGATTTAGGATTCATCCGATTCTTATCCCCTCCCAGCACACTCAAGCGGCTCAGCGGACGCGCGTCGTACCTGCAGGATTGAGCCCCATGGAGGTGGTCTACAAGGTCAAGAGCCTGGCGGCCAAGCTGGTCGTCGTGGCAGGCAAGCCGCCTGCTCCTCCCTTCCTGCCGCCGATCCAAGCCCGAGCCGCCACAATCTGCCTTCTGCAGCCCGGCACACCCGCTCAGCCCGTTTTCCAGCAGATTCCGCAGCTCGCCGTCGCTCTAGCTTCGTCGCGCGGGTCGCGCGACGTCACGTCGCGTCACGCATATTCTCGCCACGCCGTGTCGAGTTGCTCGCATAACGTGACATAATGTCGCGTAATTTCACGTCGTTTAATGTGACGTCTCGTAACGTAACGTCTCGTAACGTAACGTAACATCGCGTGGCGTGACTTAACGTCACGCTCGCGCAGGCGAGGACCCGCTGTCGGTCGAGGCGCAGCGCAACGCGACGGTGCTGTTCATGGCGCTGCTGCGCAGCACGCTGGCGAGCAAGCGGGCGATCGCCGAGTTCAAGCTCAAGCCGGCGGCCTTCGACTGGATCATCGGCGAGATCGAGACGCGCTTCAACGCGGTGCGGCCACCCCTCCTCACACCGCCCCTGCAGGGCCGCAGCCGGGATGCCCGCCCCCCGAGCCTGGGAGGCTGGCAGGCTTAAGAGAACGCGGGTGCGGGAGTCAGGGAGTGGGATGCTGGGCAGGCAGAATCATTGAGTTTGGGCTTGTCTGGAGGGGAGGTGGGAAGGAGTGCTGCTGGCGCGGCAGGGGCGGAGCGTCGGGTCTTGTGTCTGGTCGCACGGCCAGTCGCTGAGCTGGGGGGGGGGGCTGTGGTGCAGGCGGCGGCGATGCCGGGCGAGATGATCGGCACGGTCGCGGCGCAGAGCATCGGCGAGCCGACGACGCAGATGACGCTCAACACGTTCCACTTTGCCGGCGTGTCCGCCAAGAACGTGACGCTGGGCGTGCCGCGGCTGACCGAGATCATCAACATCGCGAAGAACATCAAGACGCCCTCGCTGACCGTCTTCCTGCTAGGCGACGCGGCCAAGGACCGCGAGGCCGCGAAGAACGTGCAGTGCGCGCTGGAGCACACGACGCTGCGCAAGGTGACGGAGGCGACGGAGATCTACTACGACCCGGACCCCAAGGCGCGAGCCCGCCCCTTGCGGCTGCCCTGCGCGCACGGACGCCGCGCGGGCGGCGAGCGGTGGTGTTCCGCCGCGGGATCCTGGCACGAGCGGCGGGCGGGCGGCTCTGCAGGAGACGGTGGTCGAGGAGGACCAGGAGTTCGTGCGCGACTACTACGAAATGCCCGACGACGCGATCGACACCAACCGGCTGTCGCCCTGGCTGCTGCGCATCGTGCTCGACCGCGCGATGCTGCTCGACAAGAAGCTGAGCGTCGCGGACGTCGCGGAGCGCATCAACAACGAGTTCGAGGACGAGCTGTCGTGCATCTTCAACGACGACAACGCGCTGCAGCAGGTCCTGCGGGTGCGCGGCGACCTCTCGCACCGCGCACCCGCATCCCGCCCGCGGAACCTCGCGCGGGGCCGCGCTGAGCTGCGTGCGCGCCGCGCCGCCGCAGATCCGCGTGATCGAGGACGAGGGCGACAAGGGCGAGCGCAGCAGCGAGGACGACCAGGAGTTCCTGAAGAAGATCGAGCAGACGATGCTGAGCCAGGTGGTGCTGCAAGGCGTCGCGGGCGTGCGCAAGGTGTTCCTGCGCGACGCGAAGAGCACGTTCCCCGACCCGGACGGCGCCGGCGACGGCTACCTGGATCAGAACGAGTGGGTGCTGGACACGGAGGGCACCAACCTGCTCGAGGTGCCGCCCTGCCCGCCAGCACTTCTGGCCTCCGCACCAGCATGAGCTGCGAGCCATCTGCAGCGCGTCGTTGCGCCTGACCCTCCTGTGCAGCCTGCCCGCCCGCCCTCTGCCAGCGACTCGCCTCGAGACGCGGCGAGCGTGTCCCGGCCGTCCTAGGCCCCAGCGCCGCTTGAAAGCTGCCTGGCAGCACGGCGTGACTCGCATGCATGTGTGATGTGCTAACCCGTCCTCCCAGTTCCTCGCATTCCAAAGCCCATCCCCCGAAGCTCCACGCTTCCCGAAAGCTGCACCGCTGCACATGACACTGGCACTCCCACCTGTTTGACGCATGACTAAACCTTGACTAACGCATGACTACACCTCGGCGTGACTCAGCCTCATAAAATTTTTGCCCCGTTCGCAAGCTTCCTGGCAGCGTCATGTGACGGACGCCTGCATGACTAAGCGTGACTAATCCTCGGCGTGCAGGTCATGTGCCAGCCGGACGTCGACTTCACCCGCACGACCAGCAACCACCTCATCGACATCCTGAACGTGCTGGGCATCGAGGCGGCGCGGCGCGCGCTGATGCAGGAGATCCGCAACGTGATCGAGTTCGACGGCAGTTACGTCAACTACAGGCGAGTAACTGACACCGTAACCTCTCCCGTTCTGACAGCCGCGCACTTCTGCGCCTGCCTGGCCAGCTCTCTCTGTCCTGCCCGGCCGGCAGCAGGAGCACAGGCGCTCAGCGCCTCGAGCCCGCAGCTGCAGCAGTGCTTGCAAGCTCCGAAAGACGCTCACCTGGGACTGGACAAGAGGCCGATGGACAGGAAAACAGAAACAAGTTGATGTTCCTACTAGGGGAAGTTCCGCAGCTGCGGCAGTGCTTGCAAGCTCCGAAAGATGCTGGCCTGGGACTCTACCAGAGGCCCATGGACAGGAAAACAGAAGCAAGTAGATGTTCCTACTAGGGGAAGTGCATTCCGTCGCGCGTGAGCAGTCAGCGGTGCGGCCTGATGCCGGTCCCCGCACAGGCACCTGGCGGCGCTGGTGGACAGCATGACCTGCCGCGGCCACTTCATGGCCATCACTCGGCACGGCATCAACCGCAACGAGAACGGGCCGCTCGGCCAGTGCTCCTTCGAGGAGACGGTCGACATCCTGTTCAGGTGATCGCGGATCCGCCTCGGCCTAGGATTTTGGGTTCGGGGGATTTAGGGTTTAGGGTTTTCTGAAAACCAAAAACCCGGAACTCTGAACCAGAAAGCTCGGCCGAAAAGCGCCCGCGGCGAAGCGAGTCTGTGCGGGATTGCTGCCGCCGACTTTGCCTCCGTTTCGATCGCAGCACATGCGGCTGCTGAACTTTCCATCGTTGCAGCAGCAGCAGCTTCAGAGCAGCTTCAGAGCAGCGTGAGCAGAAGCAGGATGGAAGCAGTGTGCGTGTCGACACCAGCATCACCGGAAGCATCGGCATGCCGGTTGCAGCAGCACCAGCATGAGCGTCAGAGCACGAGCATCGTCGGAGCCTGGGCGGAAGCAGGACAGCGGCGTAAGCCCCGCCGCTGGCGCGCAAATGTTGACCAATCCAATCATCATCAAACAGAAAATAAAACATTTAAATAGTAGATAATAGCCATTAATAATAGACATTCATCTGACAACAATACTTTTCGATTTTAAAAATGCTTGAATCCCCCGAAAAAGAGAGGATCATAGCGACAGTTGAGTGCTCTACCAGTTCGGCAACCAGCACTGGCACCGGCTGCGTCCGCAGGGCGGCCACATTCGCCGAGAAGGACCACATGACTAATGTGAGCGAGAACATCATGCTGGGGCAGCTGGCACCCGTTGGCACGGGCGCCTTCCAGCTGCTGCTGGACGATGCGCGGCTGGAGGACGCGATAGAGGTCGCGCTGGGGGCGGCCTACGACCCCTTTGCGCTCGCCGCCGGCACGCCGGGCCGCATGACGCCCGGCCGCTCGCCCGGCATGACGCCGAGCCGCATGTCCCCCTCCGGTGCAACCCCCCTCCTCCGCTCGGCCGCATTCGAACGGCATTGCGCGCTGTTGGCCTGCCGGGGGCTTGCGGGGTCGGCAGCGATGGACGCGGCGCGTTGGAGAAAGCCCTGGCTCTTGTGCTGGTCTGGCCAGATGGAGTTGCCAACCCAAGCCCTGCCTTGGGCCTTCTGGGGGGAGTTTCAGGGGCGCTGCCGATTGACTCAGAGGCCTGCTGCTCTGGATTCGAGGGGCGTGGTGGGGGCCGTGCTGGCGGGGCTTGCAGGGAAGGGTGAAGCCACGCGGGGCTGCATGCGGATGACCCTGCCAAGCAGGCTGCCAAAGACGCACCCCTTCCCTCCCCTCCTCCCCTGCTTGCTGGCAGGAGCAGGGACTGATGGCTGTGCTTCGGCCGCCGGCTGCAGCCTTCATGGCGATGTCCCCCGGCTCCAGCATGTTCTCGCCGCTGCAAGGCGACATCATGTGGTCGCCCAGCGGCGGCGGCGCCTTCAGCCCGGGGCCCACCAGCCCGGGATTCTCCCCCACCAGCCCAGGCGCGCGCCCTCCCCGCTCCAGCGCAAGCCCCCCCCCCCCATGTCTTCTGCTGCTTGCGCCGCAGCGGCGGGGCTCGATGTGCCCTTTTGGGTGCTTTCTGAGAGGGGCTGATGCGATGCAGGCTACTCACCGACGAGCCCGGGCTACTCGCCGACGAGTCCCGGTTATTCGCCGACGAGCCCGGGCTACTCGCCGACCAGCCCCGGCTACTCCCCCACGAGCCCGGGCTACTCGCCCACGTCGCCCGCGTACTCGCCCACGAGCCCAGGCGCGCCCGAGCTTGCCCGCCGATCTTGCTGCATCACGATCACTAGCGAGACGCGCCGCCGACCGCGCCGCCCCCCTTGCCGTGCAGGCTACTCGCCGACAAGCCCCGCGTACAGCCCGACGAGCCCGGCCTACTCGCCGACGAGCCCGGCCTACAGCCCGACGAGCCCGGCCTACTCGCCGACATCGCCGGCTTACTCGCCGACGAGCCCTGCGTACTCGCCAACCTCCCCGGCCTACAGTCCGACGAGCCCGGCCTACAGCCCGACGAGCCCCGCGTACAGCCCGACGAGCCCGGCCTACTCGCCGACGTCCCCCGCGTACTCGCCGACGAGCCCGGCGTACAGCCCGACGAGCCCCGCGTACTCGCCGACGTCGCCGGCCTACTCGCCGACCAGCCCGGCGTACTCGCCCACGAGCCCGGCCTACAGCCCGACGAGTCCCGCCTACAGCCCTACGAGCCCGGCCTACTCGCCGACGAGTCCCGGTGATACGCTCTGCTCTGCACGCATCACAAGGATGCAAATTTTCGCAACGCTCCAAGGCGGGGTCTGACGCCAGCTGTCGCCTGCAGCCTACTCGCCCACGAGCCCGGCATACTCGCCAACCTCGCCGGCCGGCGGAGGTGAGTGATTGCACTCAGGCCCCCTTTGCAATCTGCGGCCATGTTGCAGCTGCGTCAGGCTGTTGCTGACACTGTCGCTGTGTGCTTGCAGCAGGAACGTCGAAGAGTCCTGGTGAGAATCGCTCCGTGCAGATCCGCGAGCCAAGCCAAGCCTGCTTCCCTTCTAAGCTTGCGGGCTGAGCTGAGCTGAGCCTTGCGCATGCCTGCTTCGCAGCATACTCTCCCACCAGCCCAGCCTACAGCCCCACCAGCCCGGCTTACAGCCCGACCAGTCCTGCTTACTCGCCCACGAGTCCTGGTACCCTCCCTCCCAACTCCCAGCTTCTCAGCTTTCCGCAGGGCGCCCTCTGCAGCACAGCCCTCTGTGCCGGAGCTGCCAAGCATGCCTGATGGAATGCTGCCGTCCTTTTGGCAGGCTACAGCCCGACGGAGGGCGCCGCCAAGGCCGACGCGGCCGCGCCCACTTCCCCAGACAACAAGTGAGAAGGAGCTGCAGCCGCGCCGCTGCAAGCGCGGCCTGATGGGGCTCGCGAGGTTTCCTGAGGCCCGCTGCCGCTGCGCATGTGCCGGGCGCACCGCGTTTTGATTGAAACTTTTAGATTCGGCTGGCCAATGGATGCGGGCTTGTTTTTGCGCTGCCAGCTGTCCAAGCTGCTAGCTTGTATGTCTAGGAACCGTATGAGAGCGTGAGCGAGTGAATGCCAGAGGAGAGAGAGCGAGAGAGAGAGAGGACGCCACACCCACAATTGCATGAGATAAACTGGAAGCAGGGCCATGTAACGTGCTGCCAACACCTGGCATGAGAGGAGAGAGAAGGCTTACACAGCGCCAAACGTGCACTTGCGAGCGCCAAGGCATCACATACGATGCGTTTCGACTTCGACCCATGAAATGCGGGCGCTTCCCCCGCATTGCCAGGGAGGCCCTTGGTCCGTCTTGCCACCTAGCATTCGTCCTTTTGGCACGCAGAATCAACGCCACCAAGCAGCGCGCGCCGCTTGGCCACCTGGTTAAAAAGCGCGAGCGACCCGGCGCCTTGCGCCATCAAAAGCCCCTTGCTGTTTCTCTCCTGTGACATGCTTGCAGGGCTCAGGGCTCCTCGGCAAAGCCGCGCAGCGCAGACTCGAGCCCGCGCGCGGACGGCAGCGCGTTGGCGGAGCGGCGCAGGGCCGACGCAATGCTCGGCGTGACGCTCGCGCGGCGGGAGAGCGCGGGGCTGCGTCCGGGCGTCTGCAGGCGCAGCGTCTCCAGCTGCAGCGCCGCGACCTCCTCCGCGTACTTGCGCTCCAGCTCCTCGATGTCCTCGCTGACAGCAAAGTTGCCGGACGACTTCATCGCCTCCGCCTGCTCCTGCGGCACACGCGAGCAGCCGCCGCTCGGCACGCCCGCCCGCAGCTGCAAAACTCTCATGCGTCAGCGCACAGGCAAGAGAAGGAGCGCGCCTTGAGGATGGAGTCGTGCGCGGCGATTTCCATGCGCGTCCGCTCCAGCTCGGCCATGAGCGCGCGGCGCTGCTCCTCGATCGCGGCCATCTTCTCGTACTTGGAGTCGACCTTGCGCGCCAGCTCCTCCTGGAGCAGCTCGTCCCGCTTGTTCTGCGGACAAACATGCTGTCGAGGTCAGCGCCCGCCTGTCTGGATGTGACAAAGATGACACGAGCGGGAGGCTGCAGGCGGAATGAAACTGCGGATGGCGGCGGACCTTGATCTGCAGGCGGCGGCGCGCGTACTCCTCCCGCAGCCGCGCCTCCTCAATCCGGGCGGCACGCACAGCTGCCTGCTCTTCGCGCATCCGCTCCAGGAACTCCTCCTTCGCCTCCACCTTGGCCTGCGGCCGGCGCCCGCGTCGTGCTCAGCAGTCGGCTTTTGTCGGTGGCTTTGCTCGTTCCGCTGAGGTTCGGAAAAGCGGCGCGGCGGCGGGAGGGCGCGCGCGCACCTGGTAGTACTGGTGGCGGGCCTGCGACTCGAGCTCGGCGGCCTCGAGCGCCTGCAGGCGCTCGGCCTCCGCCTGCAGCGCGCGCGCGCGCGTCTCCGCCTCCGCGCGCGCCTTCAACTCGGCCAGGCGCTGCTGCGCCATCTCCGCAGCCGCGCGCTTCTGCGCGAGCCTTGCCTCGCGCTCCTCGGTGATCGCCGCGCTGCACCCCGTGACGCCAGGCGTTGAGTCAGGCCCCGCCGTGAAGGCAGCCCCCGGCGCGATCGGCGGGCATTTTCATGAATGGCTTTGCTTGAAAAACGCTTCACGGCCGCGGTGCGGTGCGATCATACTGAAAGTGCAGCGCGGGGCGGCAGATCTGCGAGGAGAAGAGCGCACCTGTTGCGCAGCAGCAGCTCCTTGCGGCTGGCAAACTCGGCCTGCCGACGCAGCCTCGCCTCCTCGGCCTCGGCCGCCCGCTGCCGCGCGATAAGCTCCGCCTTCTGCTCGCCGCTGCCCACCTTGGCGGTCAGGTGCTCCTTGAGCGCCTCCGTGCGCCGGTCGGCCTCGGCCGCGATCTCCCGCCGCCGCGCCTGCGCACCGCCGCCGATGTTAGGGTTCGGGTCCGCCCAGTATCCATCTTAGGCAAACGAAGAGCAAAAACAAAACCTATAAGTCGAGTTGTCACAATGAACAGGCAGGAGGCGATGGATACTCGAGATCGAATGGGAAGAACAAGAACCCTGAGCAGCGTGTAAGTCCAGCTGCATGTGCCAAATCCAGAAACAGGAGCTCACCTCGACGTCAGCCTCGCGGGCCAGGCGCTCGGCGCGCAGCTGCGCCGCCCGCTGCGCCGCGTCGTGGCTGCGCGCCTCGTCCAGCTGGTCCTTGGCCTGCTGGTGCGCCTGCTGGTGGGCGTGGTGCTGCGTCTGCGCCTTGAGCAGCTGCACACGCTTGAGCTGCTTCAGCTTGGCCTGCTGCGCCGTCAGCGCGAGCTTGTCCAGCCCACTGCAGGCCACACGACAAGCTCCGTCAGCTCTCTTCATAGACTGTTGCGGAGGCATGCTTTGCGGGTAAAAGCGCGCCTTCCAGCAAAGGTGGGCGACTGCACGCCGGGGCTCCTGGAGCCGGGGGAAGTCAGCGAGACGCGCAGGCTGTCGGCCGCGCCGTGCACCGGCAGCTTGAGGGCGGCCAGCTTCCAGTCGCCCTCGGCCTCCATCTTGTCTGTCTGCAGACAGCTCAGTCGCTCAGACAGGTCCAAGTTGAGGTCACGCAATCTGAGCACACCGGACCCCTCCGTCCCAACTGTCTGCCACTCATCAAATTAAGCTTGCGTTGTCCAAGTGCTTGGTTGATTAAAGCAATAAGCGAACTGCACAGCTGCCCAGGGGCCCGGCAAGATGACCCTTGCCGCGCACGGTACCAGAACCCCCGCGCGCGGCGCACGAGCGCGCCAATGGCCGGGGCATCTCGCGCTCGTACAGAAGCGAAGGGCGTGGCGCGCTGTAGATATTTGGCGTATCTGCCAAAGCTAGCGGGCCGATTCTACCCGGCAGGGCGCACACGTCCCGCGAGAGCTGCTGCTGCTCCACAGGCCACTCCAGGCGCCCGAAAACTGCCATAAAGCTGTGTTCAAGCTAGCAGTGAGGCGAGGAACCCGGAGTTGGGCGACCCACGGTGCCCCAGATGCGGGCCATATAGCCCCATGGTAGCTTTTGCTGGCCTCACACCGAGCACGGATCGTTGGTGAGTAGACGGGTGCACACCTTGCAGTGGGTTGAATACGTCACGGGTGACTTGTTGGTCCGCGGCGGGAGATCTGGGCCCCCGAGGACACGCGTCCGCCTGTTCGCTTCGCTTGAGCGTCGCTTGCTAGCTGAGCGCGAGCGTGAGCACTTATTCCGCGCGTGGACAGCTTTCGGGGCGGGGAACGCGACGGCAATGACCACGGAAACGCGGAGGGACAGGTGGCTTCGTGGTGCCCTAACAGGGCGAGCAGAGCCGCCTGCCTGGCATTGCAGTTGCATCTGCTGCCCAGCATCTGGGCAGTTCCCACGTCCTCTGTTCCATAACAATCGAGTCCTGGCCGGATTGGTGCCCAGCCACAGCAAAGGATCAGGGCAGCGTCGACGAAGCATCCCGCACGCATCCGCCGCGCAGAGCATGGCAAAGCGACTTCCTCCGCCGCTCACAGCGCGCGCTGCAGGCAGGCAGCCACGAGGGCCGCCAGCAGCAGCACGGCTGCCGCGTTGGGCAGCAGCTTTGGGCTGCGCTGCCCCGGCAGGGCCAGGGCGTGCTGCCGCGGGCCGGCAAAGCCGCGTGCAGTCATGGCCACAGCAATCGTCTCTGCGCTGCGCATGAGGTTGGAGAAGAGCCGCCCCAGCATCCGCAGCGACACCTGCGGCACCGCTGCGCCTCAGCACTCGCCGCAGCACTGGGCAACTACCCAAGGCCCGAAGCTTCAATGCCAAGCAGACGGGCTGCGGGCTGCGTTCTGCCCGCGACGCAGCCAAGGCAGGATCCTCGCCTCTGCTTCAGGGCGCCTGCTGCGGCGCCTGCATCCCTCCTGAGCGGCTGAAACGCAGGCGCAAGCAAGGGGCGCCGCTTCGGGCTGCACTCGGCAGCTTTCTCACTTGGCAGCTTTCTCGGGGCTGAGGGGCGTGGGGGGCGGGCGCGCCTGCACGCC
>BHFV01001017.1:554-11526 GCA_003568905.1 Trebouxiophyceae sp. KSI-1
ATAAACCCTAAAGATAGGGTTTGAGATACAATAAACCCTAAAGATAGGGTTTGAGATACCCTAACGCGTCCTGTACCACTGCCCGCAGTGGCAGCAGACGCCCGAGGAGTGGGACGAGGCTCAGACGATCGCTTACGAGTACGGCAGCAACCCGCCGGACGACCTGACGGTGAGACCCTGAACCCTATTAGGGTCTGCAAAGTCCGGAAGACCGCCGCCCTTGCCAGCCCTGCGCCTGCTCGCCGACTCTCTGCAAACTGAAACCGCTCGTTTCGTCAACATGGAATGTTTGCAAAGGGGCGGGACTGGCTCTGGTTCTGCGGTGGTGAGATTGATGGTGCTTACGATCCCCCAGGCTCAGGTGTTACTAACAGGTGACTGTAATCACTGATGGGCGTAAAAGGTTAAAGGGTTTCCCGGAGAAAGGGAAAAATCGGTGAAAAAAGTTTCTCCCGGCTCAGATGGCCAATTTCGGATGGTGGGAAAGCATTTCTCCGGGAAGGAGGGAAGAAGGAGGGAAGAATAGGTTTTCCCGAAGGCCTTGCATTTTACCCCCATCAGTGCCTGTAATTCCCCAGCCTCGGGCGTTACTACCAGGATCAGGCCGCAAGCCTCGCCCTCCTTTTAGAAAAGTGCAAAAAATGCGCCTTTCGGCAGAAGCATGGCTGTTTGGCCCTTGCGACAGTCATCATGTCTGTGTGCCAATGGCCTATACCTTGCCGTTGCCTGTGCCATTTGCCAGTTGCCCGTCACTCTCGCTGTCATTTGCCCACAGTTGTTGCCATATTAGCAATTCACTAATTCAAATATATGGTGTTATATTGTACTTTATATCAATTTTTATTTTATAATAGTAATTGTTACTACGAGAATTAATTGTTATTTTATATTGATATATAATGTTGTTAATTAGTAATGACGTAAACTCGCGTCGCCTCTGCAGCCGGATGTGGACGTCGGCAGCGCGACGCCGGGCCAGATGCGAAAGCTGGACCGGATGTATGAGCGCTCCGGGCGGCGCGACCTGTCCAAGGTGGAGCAGGAGCGGCTCATCCTCAAGGGGTTGCTGAACGACTCGGCCAGGTCCCCTCCCCCCCCCTCCTGCCCCTTCCCGCCGTTGTCCTGGAGGCTGGCGGGGGCAGAGAAAGGGCAAAGGGAGGAAGGAAACGAGGGATGCCTAGGGAGCGTTCACTGGACTGGGGGCCTCCATTTTCGGGTTTCAGGCTTGCGTGCAGGCATAGGCCTCGAGCGTGGGCGCTCGGCGCTTGCTAGGACCACCAACCCCCCTTTCTCCTTGCTCTGGAAGCTCTGAATGTGGCTGCCTCTCTTCAGTGCTCTGCAGCTCCAGCGATCCCACGGAGTGGCTCATCTGCAGCTGCTGCCAGCTACCCGCTTTCCAGCGTTGGATGCTTTCAAGAGTTGGGTGCATGAGACGCGAGGGGGGAGTGCCGCGCGGGCGCGCCTGGCTTGACAGGCTGGCCTCGTGTGCGCATCGCAGCCAAGTGCGCAAGGCGGCGCAGGAGCGGCGGCTGCGAGATCTGGAGCGGCTGGACGCCGGCGGTTGGAATGTGGGCGGCGTGGACTTCCGGAGGTGCGTGGCCCTTTTCCTGCCCCAAAACGACCAAGTGCCGGCGGGAACACCAAGGTTCGATGATGTTGTCGCAACAGCGACAGAGATGTTCGTCAGATCACGAAGCCTACGCATGCTGCTAGCGCTGCTGCAGACTCATACTGCAGCCATGGTGTCTGTTCATCAATAATCTCGCGCACGCTGCCAGCGCTGTTGCATGAGATTCCTGCAAGATTGACGGTGCGGGTTCATGACTAATCTTGCGCACGTTGCCAGCGCTGTCGCATCGAATTCCTGCCCTCCTGGCGATGTAAACAGCAGTGGCAGCGGGGCAGCAGATGCAGCTCACCTGCACTCAGCAGTCAAGCAGCCGCCGAGAAGCCAGCCAGCCCCCGCGCCTCCTCCTTTCCGGCAGTTCACCAGAGGCTGCCGCCGCGCAGGCCCAGCCGCTTCGGCCAGCGCGAGGAGCGCCGTTTCGGCGGCGAGCGGCGGCAGCAGCGGCGGCCGCAGCGCTCCGACGCGCCTCCGCTGCAGGAGGGCCCGGCGCGGCACGAACGCGGCAAGCAGCGGGCGGCGGGCGCGGGTCGGTCGGCCACCGGCGGCCGGCGGGCTGGCAGGGACCAAGTCGACACGCAGAGTGGCTGGTGCGGCCCCTTAAATCTCTGTTTGCGCGTGCTCAGAGGGGGGGGGGGAGGAGTCGGCGATGATGATGATGATGATGATAATAACAATAACAACAACAACAATAATGACAACAATAATGATAATGATAATAATAATAATAATAATAATAATAATAATAATAATAATAATAATAATAATAATAATAATAATAATAATAATAATAACAACAATAACAATAACAATAATATTAATATTAATAATAATAATAACAACAATAAAGCAGTCCAAACGGTGTCCTGCTGTGCCATGTCCGCCCGGGTTTTAGGGGTGCAGGCTTGCAAAGCTCAAGCTGGTGCCTGCTACTGCTTACTCCCAGCACAATCTCCCCCTTGCAGGCGCAGCGCTGAGTCGCGGCGCCGACCTGTAACTCCTGCGCTCATAACTCCCACGGCACAAACCCGTAGGTTCACCGGCTCCGGCGACGTCGACGAGTGGCTGGCCGAGGACGAGGCCTGGCTGCGCGGCGAGGCGGCCGGCCAGGGCGCCGCGGCGCCGCAGTCGCAGGAGTTACAGCGCGGGAGTTACGGCGACGAGGCGGCGCTGAGCGACAGGGCCGCCGAGGATGACGCCTGGGCCTTCTGGGAGAGCAGCGCGCCGGCGGCCGGGGAGGGCTCGGGGGCGGGCGGCGCAGACTGGCTGCAGGCGGACTCGTTCGGCTCGGCAGCTGACAGCCAGCGGCAAGCACCCACACACCCCCCCCCCCCCCCCCCCCCCCCCCCCCCCCCCGCCTTCCCAGCTGCCGCAGCCCTGGCTTGGCCCGGCTACCAGAGATTCTGGCTCGCATTCAGACGCGCGTTTTGCCACCGGAGGCTCCGGCCACGGCGCTGCTGAGTCATCATCCGTTCAGCAAGCCTCGATGAATCGGTTCATGTTCGGCTCCAGCTTCACTTTCGGTTGTCCCGATACATTCTCACGAGCTTGCATCTCGTCAGCTTGTGGCCCCGCTCCGGCGATGTGACTGAAGTTTAGGGTTTTGGTTTTAGGGTCAAACCTAACCTAAGCCCTAAAACCCTAAACTCTAAAATCCTAAACCATGCGCGCTCACAGGAGCGCCGACAGCTGGACGGGCGCCGGCAGCGATGCCGATGACGGCTGGCAGTCGCAGGGCAGCGGCTGGTGCGCTCCGTAACCTACGCCGTAACTCTTGCGGGCCGCCGGACGGCCCGCATTCGTGGTTCTCTATTATCCTCTGTTTTGGGGGGTTTGGGACACTTCAAAAATCGAAAATATTATTGTCGTGTTAATGTCTATTTGAATAAATGCTTGTGGCTGCAACTCTTATTGTCTTTCTGTTTTTTCAGATGATATATTTGGTCAGCTTTTTGCACTTTTACTCTCAACGTGTTGTTTCGCATGGCATGAGCCTCACCATCGCGGCTGCCAGAGACAGCCAGCGCTGCCCGAGTGTCATTTAGTCGCCCTCTTCCCTGCCATCTCGATCACAGTGTGCCTCAGAGCAAGGCGGACGCCCGCAGCGCAGCAGTGGTGGCTGTAACTGACGCAACTATTCAGGGCCCTAACTCGCGCCGCTGCAGGTACGAGGGCGCAGGCGTCGAGGACAACGTCGGCGGGACATCGGCCGGTTGGTACCAGGCCGCCTCCGCGCTGAGGGACCAGGCCAGCCGGCCGGAAGCGGGCGGTAGAGGCTGGTATGAGCCGCCGCCGCCGCCGCCGCCGCCGCCGCCGCAGCAGCAGCAGCAGCAGCAGCAGGAGAGCAGCCAGCCGGGTGCGTGCCTCCCTCCGGGTTTCCGCGGCTGTAAAGAAGGCCAGCACGTCAAAGAACTGCGTTTCAAGTAGCTCTGGGGGCAAGAAACACCACTCTGTTCGTTCCGAGCGGTCACGCCGGGTCACCTTGCCTGCTGGAAGCAAAAGCTTTATGAATTTTGAAGCGCAAGTCTTTGTGATTGTTGGTTGAAATGGGAGTCTGGCAGCTGAAATCCAGATGCTGGCAGCTGCGCGTCCGGCCCCTGGCGGCAGCAGCAGCAGCAGGCGCAACAGCTGCTCGATTGCACTTCCATGCGGCTGCAGCGAGACTCACAGTCAGTCGCCTGCTCAGCCTGACTGCGCAGCCTCCCCTGCCCTCTCCTGTCCAAAAAGGGCAGCCTCTGCCGGTGTGGCAATCCGCATTCCACTGCATGTTCGCCCCCGCACCCTTGCCTGCCCGTGCCGGCCCAGCCACCTGACACACGAGCCGCCTTGCCGCAGAGTCCCAGCCTTCCCCGGCGGCCCCCGCCGCAGCCAGCCAACCGGGCAGCGACGAGGGCGGCAGTGGCGGCCGGCGACCTCTGCAGGCGGGTGAGGGCGCGGAGGAGGAGCTGCTGCTGCTCGATGTGCTGAACGATCTGGCCAGCGGCGCCGAGTCAGGCAAGCAGCGGGCACCTGCGACAGGTCCGCGCCCCCCCCCCCCCCTACTGCGCAGGGCCGTCGCTGCCGCTGCCGCTGCCACGGATGAGCCGCCGCGAGCGAGAAAGTTGCCTCTGAAGCTTGCCTTGGCTCCAGAGCAGCGGCGGCCGCGCCCCCGCAGGCCCCGCAGGCCCGGCGCCCGCCGCGTCAGACTGGGCCGGCTTCAACAACATGCCCGGCGGCGACGAGCCGCAGAGGGACGTGCCAGTCCCGGATCTGCCGGCCAGCGCCTTCCGCTGGGTGCTGCAGAAGGGCGTGGTGCAGGACTCCAAGTACCGCAGCCTCGAGTCGCGGCTGGGAGAGACCCCCGCGCCGACCTCCAGGTTCCCTCCCTCTCCTGTCTGCTCGTGGCGGTGTTGATATTCCAACTTTATCTCAATCATTTTTTGTTAATCGCAAACGATTGTTTTTTCAATTTCATTTTTTGTTTATGATTCTTAATTTTGAATTTTTTAAAAAGGTTTCCGCGCCGATTTCGGACGGCATGAGCCTCTCCCAGTGAGATCCAGCCGCCCTGAGCAGCGAGGCGCCGCTGCACCAGGCCCGGCGCCTGACTGGTCGATTCCAGGCGTTCAAGGGGGGGTGGGGGGCGTTTCACAAAGCCGGAAACGGCCGCCTCTGAGCCTCCGCGCCCTGCTCGTCCTCTTCGTTTGGCCAAGAAATCGCTGCTCGGCCGGCAGTCGGCGAGAAGCTGACCGGAAGCTGACGAGAAGCTGACGGTGTGGCTGCCCCCCGCCGTGCAGCGAGCGCGAGTTCGGCCTGGACGATCCGAAGCCGTGGGAACAGAAGCCCGGGTGGGAGCAGGACGCCTCTTTGCCGCGGAGGGCCGTGCCGGACAGGCGCAGCGCCGCCGCCACCGACGGCCGCAGGCGCAGGTAACCCCCCCCCCCCCCCAGCCCCGCTGCCACGGCGTATTGTAGCAGAGAGGCTGGCGGTGAGACGTCGCAGCGACGCTGCATGCGTTACGTCTCACAGGGGAGTCCGTTGCCACGCGAACCGGGCAGGAGTCGACGCCGCGGCTCACCCGGCACCTGCTCACCCGCCTGCCTCGCGGCACAGAGACGCTCCTGCGGTAGCCCCCCGGAAGCTGTCGAAAAGATGCATCTCTGAGATGAGAAAGCAGCCCGCTCTGTTTTGACTACATTCTTTCGTCGGGGCAAGCTGGTCACCAGCTAGCCTCGTTGTCACGCCGAAAGGCGTGCAATCAATTACAATTTGATGACATCTGATATCTTCTGGAGCAGCACAATCTTCGATCTCCGCGGGAGCTGGGGCCTGACTGTGCCATGCGCCCGCGCAGGAGCGCGCCCGCCACGCCGCGGACAGCCGGAGCGGCAGATGCCATAGAGGTCGGCGCCAGGGTGGCGGTCAGCGGCGGCCGTTACCGCGGCCGCAGCGGCACAGTCATCGGGCTGCGCCCGGGTGTGGCTCGCCTGCAGTTGGACGGCGGCGAAGGGGCGGCGGAGGCGGACGTGGCTGCGGCGCACTGCCAGCGGCTGTGAGGCGGCCAGGCCTGCGTTTCGC
Organism: Trebouxiophyceae sp. KSI-1; assembly: GCA_003568905.1. NCBI lineage: Eukaryota > Viridiplantae > Chlorophyta > Trebouxiophyceae > Trebouxiophyceae sp. KSI-1. Next base: position 6,736 of record BHFV01001017.1, read on the forward strand.
TGCCAGCAGCGAGCTGCTTTCCCGACTTTGGTCATGCTGGCAGCGGTGTGCCTGCCGAGCTTGCCGAGTTGGGCGGAGTGTGAAGGGGCCGGCGATATGAGACTGCCGTGGGATTGACTGGATCGCTGGTAAACGGCACGTCGCAGGCTCGCTGCCGTGTGTGAGGTGCAGCTTCTGTGGCTGGGGCAGGTGCCTGCGCAAGAGGCTCAGGCATGACTGGCAGCCACTGTGAGCCTCTCCGACTCTGCTGCTTTCCGGCAGCTCAGCCGCAGCCTTTGAATGGTTGCAGACAGGCAGCACGGCTCGGTCACCTCGACAGCAGCTGCAGCAAGGCACGAACCGGCTGGGGCCCATGAGGCCCATGCAGGCAGGGTTTAGGTTTGGAGGGGTACATGCATTCAGGACCAGCGTTGGGGATTGCAGGATCCACTCTTGCAGACGACGTCTTGGCCTCCGGAGCTCAAGTCTGGCCCTTTCACACAACGTAGTGCCTACCACAGCAGCGCCGCCAGCAGCCTGGCAAACGCCGACTGTGGCGGCTGCTGCCGGCTCTCAGGCTCGGGCACAGCAGAAAGCCAGGCTGGCTCCTGATCGGGCAGACGCCTGAGTCGCAGGTGTTGGATGCCGAGGCCTCGCTTGATGCTGGAAGTGGTGTTGTGAATGCGGCAGCGCACGCGCCGCGTCTTGCCCGCCCCCGAGCCCTCAATAGGTGGCAGCACAAACGGCTCGCAGGGACGCACGGTCCGCCAGCGATGCGAGATCTGGGCTCGCAGGGTGCCGCGGTGACTGCCGGCAGGGGTGCCGTCCCATGAAAGCTCGACCTCGACAGGCTGCCGCAGGGCCAAGTTCAATATGCTCAGCTCCAGGATGTACTGCCCCGGCCGCACTGCCTGCAGCAGCAGCCGCCAGCAGGGTGGTCTTAGCGACAGGCACGGCGTGGGAAACGGCCGGGGAGTTGAGGGGCGAAAGCGCACCAGGAAGATGCTTCCAACGTCCAACCACCATACGCTCTGGAGAAGCAGGCAGCGCCCTACACTGCTTAGCAGCTCCCGACGGTAAAAGTACCGCGGGTCGTCAGTCCAGGCACCGCTGATGGCGTCTGCACCGACCAGCGGGCTGGCCAGCCGTGCATGCGCCTGCATCTCCTCGCGCAGCGAACGAGCCTGCGGCCTGCCGAAAAGGGGGGGCTCATACGTCCTGCCACAACTACATACATGCAACCGGTCTCTCTGAGAGACCCATGTGCCGTGTGAAACACCGCCTGTGCACACGGCTCACCCGCTGCCTTCATCGGCCGCATGCCCACATTGCTGGCGAGCCAGCTGTCGCCAGCCGGGGGCGTCGAGCACGGTGCGAGTGTAACGACAGGCGGTCCTCAAGGCGAGGATGTCGGATATTTCCTCGAGCTGGCTGGTGATGCGCAGCAGAATTTCTGATGGCATGTCGAGGAAGTGCATGTCTGTCTCCCAGCCAGTCGGTCCTAGCGCCTAGCGGAATTTGCATTCACCGAACTTGCAGTCCCTCTAATTTCCAGGGTGGAGTCGACCGTTATAAGCGTTGCAACTGAGTCGAGTTTAAGGTTTGAGACAGTAGGCACCCGAGCTGAATCTTCACGCTGCCCTTTCCTCCAGCGTTTGCTGCTTGGTTGTGTGACGCCGGTGCCATCTGCTAACAAGAGTTTCGTTTGGCCGACGAGCGTGCCGACAGCAGTCAGGAGCAGCGCCAGGACCCCAAACGAACAGTCTGTCTGCTCCAGCTGGCATGCAGACAATGAGCAACGAGCCGGCTGAGGTGCCAGCAACCCATCGGCGCGCTGCGCAAGGCTCTCTGTCGCCATCGCGGCCTACATCGTGGCCGCCGTCCACAGCGCAACTTTTCACTGCAACTCGCCCCCCGACAACCAGGCTGGGCGCTCGTCCGGCAGGCGCCGCAGCTGCAGCCGGTCTATGATCAGGCCGCCCTTGAGGGCGGAAGCAGTGTTCCGAATGCGGAAATGCACGCGCCGCGCTTTGCCTGGTGCCCCTGCTGGACCAGCCACAGGCGGCAGCACAAACGGCTCGCAGGGGCGCACATTTCGCCAAGTGCTCCACTCGCGGAATCGTTTGGAGTCGTGATGTGGGAGGTTCAGGGTGCCAAGGTGGCCGCCTGCCGGGGCACCATCCCACGAAAGGCTGATCTCAAGCGCCACTGCCGGCCCGTCGTTGAATATGTTCAATTCCAGGGCGTATGTGCCAGGCCGCACTGCCTGCAGCAGCCGCAGACGGCACATTCAGCCACAGGCACGGGAGACAGGGGTCGGTTGGCGAGCTCGGCAGTGGGAAGCTCACAGGGAAGGAGGCGCTGATGTCGAGCCACAAGACGTCTTTGACAATCAAGTAGGCGGCGGGGGTGGGCAGCTGACTGTGCAGCGGGCAACGAAAGTAGTGCCGCCGGTCATCGGCCCAGGCACTGCTGACGACATCCGGCCAGACCAGCGGGCTGGTCAGCTTGAAATAGGCCTTCATCTCTTCGCGCAGAAACTGGACCTGCGGCCTGCAGGACACATCGGGGAGCTTCTCCCCAGGAGACTGCGGGTTCCAGACTTGGAATCGTCTGAAATTAGGGCGCTGATTGCGCGAGGTTTCGCGCATGCACGCCGAGAGAAGCCGCACGCGCGTCTTTGCCGAGCGCACGACTTACCCCCTGTGTTCATCCGCGGCTCGTCCAAAGCTGAATCGAGCCAGGTGCCGCCAGCCGGTGGCATCCAGCAGCCGCGCCGTGCGGGTGCAAGTGCCACGGAAGGCCAAGACGTCGCGCGGCTCGAGCAGGGCCGCGATATGCAGCAATATTTCCGGCCGGAAGTCGAGCAGCTCCATGCCTTACTTTGCTAATGTGTGCACTGTGCACTCTGCCAAGAGCAACAAACTGGACAGCTGGCGAAATTTGAAGGGCGACACCCGCGGCAAGGGCGTTAAAACCCAAAACCGCAGTTAACACGGTGTCAGATCCGGCGCACTCCGGGCAGGCCAGGTGTCACCTCGTCGTGGCACGGCATGACACGGCACTTTCTTGCCTTCCGAGAGCCACGCATGCAGGCGGCGATAAGGGCTCACTCACACTCACTGCCTCCCGCACCATCCCAAGCCAAAAAACGCATGCGGTGGGGCATGCGTGCGACGCGCCCTCCTATTCAGGTTCTCCGCGGCACGGCTGCCTGATCCCGCAACGACCTGCGCCATGCAGGTGCTGCAGCAACAAAGTCGTAGACCAGGCTGAGTGGCTTCGTTCTTTACAGCGGCGTGGCGTGCCGTCCTATGCTTCCTTGCAGCCTGCCTACACTGCATCGCTAATCAGAAGGGCCTGGCATGCAGTCAGCCAGACGGCAAAGCGGGCGCCGCCGCTCCCACGAAGCATCAGGCGCGCCGCCATGCCGCCTGCCGCCGCAGCCTCCGCCACAAGCAACCGCAATCAAAAACCGAAGACAGCAGTTCAGCAAGCGCCCCAGCAGGAGCAGAGCGGCGCGTCGCATCCCGTGCAGCCTGCTTACTACTCCCCATGCAGGCTGCTTACTAAGCGTCCGCCGCCGTCAGATCCTGCCGGGAGCCCCGCCGCACCGCCGCCGAGTCAGCGACCAGCGCAGCAAAGGCGGAGCCGCGGTCCTGCAGGGTCCAGGATTCAGTTTAGGGTTTAGATTTTCGCCGTTCGGTTCCTCGTTTCGTGAATCAATCAAAGCCCAGAGCAGCTGAGGGCAGTGCGCTCAGGCCCCCCTTGCATCCCGCCGAGCTGCCAGCCTTTCCCCTTCCGTTTCGCTCCCTGCCGCTGATAGCCGTGCAGCAGCAGGCGCCTATGCACCACAGCTCCCAGGCTCTGAAAGCAGCAGGGGTGGCAGGCGCGCCCCGGCAGCCCAACCACGACCATAGGATGTTTCGTTGTTCTTTTTTTTTAATCGGGCAAAGCACCCCCTTCCCTATTGTTGTGGCGGATATAACACCGACCAAATAGGCCCCTTCCATCAAATATCCCTTTTACCCGCGCTGCACCACCTTTGCTGCTCCCCTTGACAGCCAGAGTCAGCCGCTCCGCCTCCGTAGCAAATCGCCCGAGAAGGACTCTTGCAGCTTCAGGACTTGGGCTCCGTGCAGCTTCCCACTGCCGACCCAAAACACCCCTCAACCTGGCTGTCTGCAGCGGCTTGTTAACCTCCTAAACCCTAAACCCGGCCGACCGGCCTGAGGGGGAGCTCGGGGGCGCCGCGCCTTGAGCAGATTGGCCGGGCTGTCGAATTCCCGCAGCCAGCCGGCCTCCAGAATCAGCACCCGGTCGCTGTCCAGGATGGTGTGCAGCCTGCGAGTGGAGCGACGGCAGATATGAGTAACCCATGACGTAAGCCCAGGGGTTTCAAAACCCTAGACGATTTGAAAGCTGCCGAGAGCGCCAGGCTGCCGCTGCCGGCTGCAGCCTGAAGCGCTGTCCCTCTGGTGCCGCAGATCCCGCCTTTGCTGCTGCTGCCGCTCCCATGCCCCTTCTTCGAAAAGCTGCAAGCTCAGCAGCCACGGCCCTCTGACAACAGCAACTGACAGCCTTAACTATAAAACCTAAACCCTAACCCCCCGGCACTCTCCGAGCGTGGCGGCTGCTGCCATCCCCAAAGGGCCGACGCGGCAGCCACCGCCCACCGCTGCCGCCTTTTCAGGATCAAACCCTCTAGGGATTTTCTGATTCAGGGGTTTTAGGGTTGAGTATCAAAGCCGATTCGGTATCAAACCCTATGCGCTTGGCCCTAAGCCCGTTGTGTCATTCAGGCGGCGGGGG
>BHFV01001018.1:0-11510 GCA_003568905.1 Trebouxiophyceae sp. KSI-1
CCCCCCCCCCCCCCCCCCCATCGCCAGCCCATCTCAGGCTGCCCATCTGCCGGTGCCGCGGCGTGCTGGGAGCCCAGCGCTATCCTGCGCAGTCCTGCCTGGTCAGGGAAAAGGCAAAACTCTGCCGGCGGCACGTCGGATCGACGAGCCAGAGCATCCAATTCCAAATGTTTCCGCCGCGCCGACTGCCTGTTTCGGCGGAGTTTTGCCGGCTTTCTTTCCGGGCTTTAAAAAATTAAAGTGGTGGCTGACCTTGGGGGCCGCACATCCGCGCCCGCAGCACGGCGCTGGCGACGATTGCGACGGTCGCGGCGGCGCTTGAGTCGGCGTGGGGCCAGCGGGCGGTCACCCGCGGGCAGGCGGTGTCGAGCAGCTACTGGTTCGTGGCCGACGACGCGACGGCGCACACGCGCTACTTTGCCATCCAGGGCAGCAACAACATCGACCACTGGCGCATCAACCTGCAGTTCGACCCGGTCCCCTTCGAGGACCCCGCCCTCGGCCTCAAGGTGCCGCTGCCCCGCTGCGCTGCCTTGGCCGCAGAGCGGGCACTAGGGTGCCTGTGCTGCGCCGCTGCTGGCTTGCTGATAGCCTGGGCAAAGGGGAGGACGGGGCACCGCCGCGGCAGGGCCAGGCGCGAAACCCCGAGCCGGAGAGTGCTCTGCGCGATCGAGGAGCCTTCGGAAGCGGGAGTGACACGGTTCGAGCCCCGGCCGCCGCGCAGGTGCACCGCGGCTTTTATGAGGCGGCCCAGGTGCTGTACGACACCTTCCTGCCGCTCGTGGAGCAGCACCTCGCCTCCTCCCCCTTTGCCAAGATCGTGTTCACGGTCCGCTCTCCCTTGCCAGCCTCCCGCCGGCTGCCCTGCTCCGGCAGCCTTCCCGATCCGGAGGCCTGACTCCAGCCGGCGGCGAGCGCAGGGCCACTCGCTCGGCGGCAGCGTCGGCACGCTGCTCATGCTCATGTTCCTGCACCGCAAGGTCGTGCCGCCGCTCGCGCTCGGCCCGGTCTACACCTTTGGCGCGCCCGGCATCTTCTGCGAGACCGGCGTGCCCGGCCTGCCGGTGCGCCGCTGTTCCCGGCTCCTCTTCCTTGTTCTGGCGCAGCCAGCCATGCGCAGAGTACAAGCGGCGGCCGGCGGTCGCAGGGCGGCGGCGCCGGCCCCGGCATCCTGGAGCGGCTGGGCCTGAACGCGGGCGCGGTGCGCAACGTGATGATGCACCGCGACCTGGTGCCGCGCGCGTTCGCGTGCGACTACGCGCTCGTCGCGGACCTGCTCGCGCGCGTCAGCGAGAGCTTCCGCGCGCTCGAGTCGCTGCGGCACGGCCCGCGCCAGGCGATGTACTACCCGATCGGCCGCACGCTCGTGCTGCAGCCGGACGAGTCGCACTCGTTCATCCACGGCGCCGCGGACCACCCGCTGCTGCCGCCGGGCGCGAACCTGTTCGCGCTGCGCGAGCCGTGGGGCCTCGCGGAGGCGGCCGACCAGTTCGGGCGGCAGCTGAGCAACATCCAGCCGGCGGCCGCGATCTCGGGCGCCGCCCGCGCCGCTGGCGACGAGCGGTGCGCAGCCGCCCCTTTTGGCAGCGCACGCTCGCAGGCCCCGCGTCGCGGCCACTCGCTGACGCTGCCGCTCCCTCGCGCGTAGCAGCTCGGCGGCCGCGCCCCCGCAGCCGCGGGTGACCGGCGAGGCCAACCTCGGCGAGGACGGCGGCAACATCGACGACAGCGGGCCGGACAAGGCCGGCGGCCCGCGCCTCGGCGCCGCGGCCGCCAGCCTGCAGGCCGCCTTTGCTGCGCTGATGGACCTGCCGCACCCTCTCGACATCCTTAGCGAGCCGGGCTCGTACGGCAACAACGTGCGACCTCCCCCCTGCCCGGGCCCCTACTTTCTCCCCACCTTTTTCACGCTCTCCACCTTACTCACCTCACGTTTCGAGTCGAATAGATATGAACCCCAGCCGAGTTGTTCCAGGAACCCTCGCTGTTCCAGACCTGCGGCTGTACAGATTCCTACCGAGCAAACTTTGAATTGAATTTTGCGAAGAGCACTCGCTGACCGGTCCGGGCCGCTGCGCGAAAACGCAGGGCGCCATCTCGCGTTACCACAACCCGCTGCACTACGTCCGCGCGCTCGGCGGCGTGCTGCGCGTCCGCACGCGCCCCTGGCACCGCCGGCAGGCCGCGCCCGGCGGCCCGCGCCTGCCGCAGCTGAACCACGTCGGCGCGCCCGCCGGCCGCTCCCGCAAGGCCCGTAACGCGCCGCCCGGGCCGGATCTCCGCCCGGAGCGCCGCCTGGCCGCTGCAGCCGGCAGCTGACCGCGCACCCCCCGGCCGTCGTGTTTCCACAGAGCGAAGTGAGATCGAGGCTGCGCACTGTTGCTTACCAACAAAGTTGGGGTGTCTGTGGATGATTGTGGCCGGCGGAGAGGGGCGGCTCCCGCGCATCGCCGCCACGGAGCCGCCGGCCGCCCGGGGTTGAGAGAAAAAACAGGCTGCGCGTGTGTGCGAGCTGGGCGGCCTGCTTGCCACCGTGCTTCCGCCGCTTCCCTCTGGTCGCTGCTGGCGGTCCCTTGTTCCCGGCCGCCTGGAGCCCGAGCAGCTTTCTGCTGTATTTCATGGAGCAGCAGCAGGCGCCTTAGAGAGACTCGCTTTCCCCCTTACCATACACACATGTGCCATAGCTGTAGATCCCGGCCCAAGGCTGTTCTGGAGCGCTCGCGCCTGGGGCCCCCGCTGCCCGCTTTGCTTTGCTGTCTCTTGCCGCCGTTTCAGCCGTCAGGAACCGAACGCCAGCCGTCCCCAGTTGCCAGGCCGCAGAACGACAGTCACAGCCGCCCACCCCAAACCGGGCGGCCCTGTAACGCGCGACCCTTACTAGCAGAACCTCCTGCCGGTGAGGCAGCAAGTGGTCAGCACTGCACGCTCCCACACAGTTGTGCCAGCGTTGTGTGACCGTTGCTGCGCTGGATTCGCTGAAGCTGTGCGCTTCCAAAGCAAGTGTTCGGCGTGCACATACGCCCCCACAGTGCCAGGCTGGCACGAACTGTCTTTACAGGCCGGCGGCTGGAGCAGCACAGCAGTTCTTATTGCACGGACGGCAGGCTGAGGCCGAGGCCCTCCGAGTCCAGCGCGAGCGCGGCCAGGCAGGCGAGCGCAAAGGGGCCGGCCAGCAGCCACTTGAGCAGGCGGTGAAAGTGCATGTGGAAGGAGAGCGCAAAGTCGTCGGCCGCGCAGACGCCGGTGGCGTCGCACAGCCGGATGTGGACGCCGGCGGTGGAACGCGCGCGCGGGCAGGGCACCTGTCGGCAGCCCAGGGAGCCCGTCTGGCCCCCGCATCGCCGAAAGGGTGTACTCGTTGCTGTGTCCCTCCTGTTCTGGCGCCTGAGAGACCGGTCTTTGACGGCGGCCGGCACCTCTGCCCACCACGGCGGTGGGACTATTGGAGCTGCGAGGGGCGGAGCAAAGCGTGCCTGCAGCGTGTATGTGCCGGCCGAGGCGAAGCGGTCACTGACGCCGATCACCGGCTGCTCGCCGGCAGCCATCTCCTTCTGCCCGACGCCCTGCGATTGCCCGGACACACTGGTCAGGTTCATGGTTTGAGCTGACAGCCTGGCAGCTGGGTTATTTCGAAATCGCAGCCGGCAGTCGCAGGGACCATGGGGAAGGCTACAAGCGCCCCCAGTCCTGACGCCGTGCCTTACGTAGACTTAGGGCAGGTGAGGATCAGGCTGCTGCACGGGCGAGGTGCCTGCAGGGAGACGGAGACGGTGTAGGGGCCCAGGGAGGCGTTTGCGGCCGGCGAGCGCGCGTCGCGGATGACGAATTGCACGTCCAGCGTCTGTCCGCGGACGTCCCGGGGGCGCCGCGACGCCGGCGTCGCGGCGACCGAGAGCCACGCGGCCGGCGAGGTCAGGCCGCTGCCGCGCGGCACCTGCGCGCGGCCGCCGCCGCCACAATTACGCGCGCCAGGAGAGCAGCAGCCGCGCGGCAAAAGTACGCGCAGCGGGACCGCAAGAAACCGGTCCACCGCGAAACCGCGTCGCTTCGGTCGCCGGCGCCGGGTGGCCACAGGCACGCGTGCTCTCCTGGGCGGAAGAGCAACAAAGTACCTGCGCTGTCCAGGAGGCGAGCGGGTCGGCGGGCGCGGCGGTGTGGAACGCGTAGAGGTTGCCGTTCATCGTCGCGAGCAGCAGGTCCAGGCTGCCGTCGCCGTCCAGGTCGTCCGCCAGCGGCATTGCGTACGCCGTCTCGCCGACGTCGACGACGTCAGTGCAGCCTGCAGGGCAGCATGCGCTGTTGCCGCCGGCACAGCAACGGCAAGGGAGCGAAGCTAAGCTGGCCCCCAGGCTCTCCGTCGCCCAGGAGCCCGGCCCAAAGCAAGGCGGTGGCACGCCTCAGAACGTGTGCACGCTGCCTGCCCCGGTAGCCCCCGCCCTGCTTTTCTCACATTCACACAGCAGCAGCTCGCACGATATTGAGGCTGCATTTCATGAGGTCAGCGGCTCCTCCTGCCTCGTTGAGAGTCAGTCCTGCAGGCGGGTTGCCTCTTGCCTGGCATGCATGCTGGAAAATGCGGCTCACCCGTGCGGCCATCCACCACATACAAGTGGCCGTCGTATGAAGGCACGACCAGCTGCATGCCCGGGCCCGGGCGCAGCCGCGTCGGCAGCACTGACGCCATGATGCGCCCCTGCAGGCGGGCGTCGCAGTCACCTCAGCGCTGGCCTTGCAGCGATGGGAACCTGCATGGGGCGAGGCTGCCGAGCTGGTTTGGGCTGGCGGCATCGGCTCTGCTGACGCATGTTCCAGGCCCATCGACGATCAGGGTGAGTTCAAGGAATTCTCGTGTTCAAGCCTGATTGGCACGCTGGGCGGCGGTGCTGCCGCGTTGGTGGCCGCCGCGCGAGGCAGGAAGGGGCGGCGGCGGGGCGGGACCTGCGCCCAGACGGGGAAGTGCGGCAGGTCCGTGCCGGAGCGCGCCCGCAGCGCGTGAATGCCGCCGTCGTTGCTGCCGAGCAGCACCTCGAGCTCGCCGTCGCCGTCGACATCGGCAAATGTCGGCGCCTGCACGCGCGATCGACCGTCCGGGTGAGGCCCTGCGCGGGGTGGCGGGGCTGGAACATACGCGCGCGCACTGCCCGCCGCCCCCAGCGCTGGCCGTGCGCGAGGAGCAGCAGGAGCGAGTGCGCAAAAATCTCGCGCGTCGCGCGCGGTGGAGCCTGCAGCCGCGAGCAGACGGAGCGCCCGCACCTGCGGCAGCAGCGAGGCGAGGTGGCGCTCCCAGAGCTCCGCGCCGTCGGCGTCAAAGGCAGCCACGTTGCCGCGCGCGTCCACAGCAACGATGGACAGCCGGCCGTCGCCCGCGAGGTCCGCCACCGCCACCTGCGGGCGTCCGCCATCTCAATATGCTCGACCCGCGTTTTCGGTTTTAGAGCAGTCTTCAACGCACAGGGGTGGTGTTGATACGCAAGCCCTCCGGGCCACGCGAACTGGCGCGCAGGAGGGCCTCGTTGGCTAGGCGTGGCTGCCTCGTCTGGACCTTTCAAGGTAGCAGACAGGCGGCCAGGGAGGCAGGCGCACCTGCGCCTGGATTTCTCCCATCTGCAGCGGCCAGCCGTCGCGCGCGCGGCCCCGATGGTCCAACACATACAGGAACCCCTGCAGGCACCGCCGCCGGCTCTGCACACTCCAAGCAGGCCGCTGCTCTCACGCTGCGATGGGACTGACAGGCATCATTAAACGCCACGAGCTCTGCTGCTTTCCGCCTGCCGGCACCTGCCTGCTTGCGGAAAGAAATACCAGCACTGAAAATTCCCAAAAAAAGGCTGGGAAAACGCAGCGCCTCCTGCCAGCCCGCCCCGGCCCGCACCCCCAAAACCGCTCACCATGGAGGTGCCGACGATTATCTCCAGCTTGCCGTCGCCGTCGAGATCCGCCAGGCTGGGCGCCGAGTATATGTAGGCTCGGAAAGCGGTGTGGTCGGTCGACAGGTCGAGATGCTGCGTCCAGCGCAGCTGCCGGCTGGCGAGGTCGAACACCGCCAACCCGCCGCCGATGTACTTGGCCATGTCTATGTCGCCCAGCTGCTTGCGCCGCTCCTGCAGAAGCACAAAGGGGAATCAATTTTCCCTTTGATCAAATTCAAAGGGAAACATCATTTTTGCGTGGGTTTGAGGTGTCAGCAGGGTCTCTAGCGGCCACCGCTTCCCAGGACGGGGTCTTCAGTAGGGTACAGGGTGGCGGACGCGCAGACACGGCTGGGGGTGGGGGCCGGAACCGGCGTGCTGTAGTGCTCGCGGTCGAAAAAGTAGGAGGCGGCGATGACGATCTCTTCGGCGCCGTCGCCGTCCAGGTCCCCGATCGCGGGCGTGGCCAGCACGTGGGCGTCCAGCCACACAAAGCCGCCCTCCGGCTTGTGCGGCGCGGCAAAGTAGCTCTCCTCCGCCCACGCGTGCTCCGGCACCGCCTGCCAGCCGCCCTCGTACGCGCCGTACGCGCTGCGCCGCCGGGGTCGCCGAATTCAGGAGGGGCTATGGGTGAGAGTGCAGGTTTCAACATCCACCCTTCTACTGGTTTGAAAAGGGCGCGGCCCCTGTGTTCAGGCTGAGAGGCACAGGGCCAAAAAGCCAGGCTGGCGGGACGGGTCCAATTGTCCCGGCGCGGCAGCGGGGCAGGTGGCTGTGCCAGTGGCAGGGCAGCCGGCCCTGGATCGCTCCGCTGGCAAGCTGCCCCCACGGGTGCTTGCTTGCTTGCCTGCTTGCTTGCTTGCATGAGGCAGGCGAACGGTCGTGAACTGATTCGCACGTGTGGCTTCACGTGTGAGTCTCGAGTGCTGCTTTGGAACAGACTTCCTCGAGCCTATGGATGGGATGCTACATTCTTAGTAAGAACGATGAGTCATGAGGGGGAGGGCACCCGTCGCGCCACTCGTCCAGCCCGCCCAGTCCGTCGGCGTCCACCGGCAGGCTCTCCCACCCGATCTCCTCGCCGCCGGCCATGCGCTCCGCCTCGCTCAGCTCGCCCGCCCCGAGCCCTTGCTTGCCGGAAGCCGCCGCGCCGCCGCCGCCCGCCTGCCCCTCTCCAAACAGCTCAGCGTAGGTCGCCTCGGCGTCGGCGGAGATGCCGCCCTTCTCGCGCTGCCTGCATTCTTTTTTCAGAAATTTAGCATCCCTTCGCCTCGACTCACACCCAGCCGGGCTGGTCAGGGAGCCCCCTCGGCTGCCCGCTGCTCAGATCGCGAGTTCGGCTTGCTGAGGAGCTGGGCGGCCGCTGGCGGTTTCCTGCCGCCAGGCGAACGCTGTCCCCTGCCGCTTCAAAGCTGCTGCTGGCGCGCGTGCGCAGTTCGCCATGTCCAGATGGCAGCTTGTGCCGCTGTGGGCGCGGGCTCGTCGCGCCTGCTGCGCTGGCAACCGGGCAGCCTGCTTTCCTAACCACCGGCAGCAGATGCAGTGACGAACTCGCTGCGCCTGCACAGGTCCCACAGCGTGGCTCAGAGGGGCGGCGCGCCTGTCCTGCAGGGTGGCCTGGTCCAAGTATGCCTCCGCCTCGAGGCCCTGCAGCAGCCGCCGCCGAGTCGCGCCGCCTGCTGCCGCCTGCGCCCGCGCCCCAGCCGCCGAATGTCAGCCTCATGCTGCCAGCTGGCAGCCCCCCCCCCCCCCCGGCCCCAAAGGGCATGCGGCGCTGAAGGGGTCTGCTGACGTGCCGGTGGTGGCAGAGTGCTTCCCTCCCCCTGGAGTCAAACAAGGGGCACGACCTGATTTGTTCCTGGCGTTGTGAGGGGCGGAAATGGCCGGCTCCGTTCTCGGAAAATAACGCGGGCAAAAACACCGTTCTCCCGCTGCTATGGCAGCCCGCGCCCACTGGTTTGCCTGCAGCAGCGCAGCACAGGTGGAGGCTCGCACGTCTGCCAGCTCCTGGGCATCGGGTGCAGCGCCGACGTCCGGGTGGCTGTGGTCGATGAAGTCTGGCAGCAGGCCGCGGAACCAGTCGCGGCGCACTCGCAGCCGCGGCACGACCAGCTTCTCCGGCAGCTGCTCGCCCTGCGGGGCAGCCGCGCGGGCGGCTCTCCTCTGCAGGCGCCCTTCTATGGGCCGCTGCCGCGAGGCTCCTGGCCGGCGGCAGGCCGGGCCAGCGTGCGCCTCCGACACCTCCTGATGTGAAATTTGAACAAAAACGACTTCGTTTTCCCGCAGGCACGTCGCGGCTGGGAAGGGCCCAACACACGGGGAGCAGCGCAGCCCTGAAAGAGAGCAGGGGTTGCCGCATGTCCTGCCCCGCAGGCCAGGCCCACCCCGGCGAGATGACGAGAAGAAAGCCGGGCTGGAGGCCCGCACCGTGTCCTTGTACGCCAGCACTTCGCCGTCGTAGGTCGCCAGCAGCACGTCCTGCACGTTGTCGCCGTCCCAGTCCCACAGCAGCGGCGAGGCGTGCACGGTCGAGGCGTGGAAGGCCGGCCAGTCGTCCTCGCTCGCCTTGCCGCCGGTGCTGCCGTCCACCACCTGCGCAGCCGCAGTCCCAATGACTAATTCATGTGGCGCGCGGCTCGAGTGTCACGTCGGCAGGTGCGGCAGCCGCAGCAGGCAAAGCAGCGACGCTTCTTGAGCAGCCGTTTGTGACTTTGCTGCGGCTTCGCATGCCGTTCGCTCCATGAGCCCTCATGCATGCGCCAGGCGCCCTGAAGCATGGCAGCCACGTTTGCTCCCTGTGCAGCAGACCTCCAGAGAGCGTGGCACTCTATAGCGTGGCACCCAGGCAAGCAAATCTGCTTGAGCATTGAGATGGCACAAGGGTGAGGGAGGAGGCAGCAGGGACGCTGACCTCCAGGTAGTGGACAAAGGAGGGGACGATGATGTCCTTGTGGCCGTCGCTGAACAGGTCTGTGATCAGCGGCGTCGCGTAGATGCTGCTGCTGAGCTCGGTCATCCATTTGAGTGCCAGGTTGGCGTCACACTGGCCGGTGACAGTCACCTCGTCGCTGCGCAGCCGGCATGCGAGCGTTCAATGGCCCTACCACTCGCAGCCGCTTGTCTTCAGGAAGGCAGCTGGCTGGGAGAGGCAGGACCGACCTGGCCGATGGTACCGCGTCATCCTTGTGCGCCTGCCGCTGCAGAAACTTGTTGCTGGCGGTGTCCACTTGCCGGTCGAGCGCGACTGGGTCGCTCAGTTGGCCGAGGCTGCCCCGGCCGCAGGCCAGCAGCAGCGACGCGGCCACCAGCAGGGCAGGCGCGCGCATCGCTGCGCCCTCGTTCGGCCCGGCTCACACCAGCAGGCGTGGCCCCACGGGCTGGAGGAGCTGGGCATCGCATGGGGCTCTGTACAATCGCATCTGAGCAAGCTGCAGAAACAGATGCCCAGTAAAGATTGGCAGGGATTCAGACTGCAATGCCGGTAGACAAGCTGAGGCTGAGCTTGCGTGCTGGTCTTCTTGTGCGGAGTAGCGGTCGACGATCGTGTTAATGCCGCGGCGAGGAGCGGAGAACGTGATGGGAACTAGTGATCTGACCTAAGTGAGGAGTGAGACATGTCTCTCAGCGCGAGGACTGCGACGGCAGGTGGTGATGTTGCGGAAACCTCGGACGCTAGGTTCGGGAGTTATGCACTTTGAGCTTTATGCATTCCTGCGCAGTTCACAGTTCGACATTGCCGATGTGTTGAGTGCCACGAGCCGTGATCACAGCAGTAGAAAGCGTACAGCCTCGCACAGCCTCCCATCCGGCACATTCCGCATCTCCAGTCACTCTCCGTGCCTCTTTTGCCGGTATGCGCGTCGGAATAGAAGAAGACTGACGAGCTGAGAGCTCAGCTAGCGAGCATTTGCGGCCCGGGCGCAGCGGAGGGCCACCATGGACCCGCTCTCAGTGCTCCGCGAGTTCTCAGTCGCCAAGCAGCTGGACCAGGTGGAGGTCGACGACACGCGCGTCAGGTGCTGCTCTCTGCTTGTCCTCCTGCACGAGCGACGCCTGCCAGCTGGCCCCCAGCGCGCCGAAAATCTAGACACCAGCCGTGCATGTCTGCACTTCCCCTTCCCACGGAAACACGACTTGCATGATGCCTCTCGCCGTGCGGCACGATAAAGGAGCGCTGCCATGCACCGCACAGGTTCGGGGAGCGCTACAGCTTCCCCAAGAATGTGCCGACCGGCTACCGGCGGCATGGCGGCGGCGTGTATGATCTCAACACGCTGGTCCACCTGCTAAAGCAGCCGGCCAACTACCAATGGATGTCCTACGTCATCTCCGCGAGGGAGGCAGGCATCCCGCAGGTCGCCTTCCCAGACCGCAAGGTGCGCCTCCTCAGCCCCTGCTTGCGAGGAATCAGCGCTGTTGCTGCAGCCATGGTGACCCTGCAGCTGTCCCCTAGCCAAAAACTGCTTGGCAGATGCGTGTGAAGCTCAGCTGTGTTTCTCTCTGCCTGTCTGCAGGAGGTGCAGGACTACCTGACGGGAGTGATCGACCACTCAGACAAGATCCAGCTGACTGCGCCGGAGCTGCTGCTGCCGACGGTCCGTCCCCTGACCATGGTCCCTGAAGCGCCAGCGATCAGCCCTGTGCCAGTTTTGCAGCACGAAACTTGGCAGACTCACGAATGATGGAAATGAAAAATGATTTTGCGGCCAAGTACAATATATATGTACCAAGGGCTGCTGAATTGGTAACGTCTGCTCTGCAGGCGGCGGCTGAGGACACCGATGAGCCAGCAGCAAAGCAGGCAAAGACGGACGCAGCGGACGATTCTGGTGCGCCCGCCTCGCCTGCCTCAGCCTCAACGTTTCCATGCATCAGCAGTCTGTGTGTCTGCCCTATCTTCTGCAGCCCTCCTTTGCCTGCTGTGTCAGGCAGGCAGGCTGCTGCCTGAGCCACCCACGCTCTCCCGGCTGCAGCCGCGGCAGAGGCGGCGCCGGCAGCGGAGGCTGCACCCGTGCTGGCGGCGGGCAAGGAGCGGCCGCTGCGCGACCGCAACAGCCAGATGTGCGTCCCCGGCAAGAGCTTCCGGCAGGTGCTGGAGATCCTGCACATGGCGGAGCGGCAGCGCGAGGCGCGCGAGTCGCGCGAGGCCCGCGAGCGACAGCAGCAGCAGCGGTCCAAGGCGGCCGCGCCCGCGCCCCCCAGGGTCCGAATCCTCTCATCCTCTGCTGGCGGTTCTTTCTCGGGCTGCCTGCTACGCGCGCCGTCAACACAGCCAGCCCTAGCTCGACTGGCCTCGGCAGCTCATCCGCCAAGACAAATTGAGCAGCACGGCAGCGCTCTGTTCCCCTCCCGCCTCGACTTGCCTAGCGGCTCTCCGCAGCCTTGTGCCTCGGCTGTCTGGGTTTTTGCACACGAGTCTGACTCGTGGACACCCGTCTGACTGCAGGAGAAGCGGGCGCTCCCGGTCCTGCCCAGCGGCCGCTTCGACCGCCCAGCCGAGCAGAACCCGAAGGGCGCCTTCCGCATCCACCAGGGCCCCGCCGCGGCCCCGCCCGCAGCCCCGCCGCTGCCGCCCGGCCCCGGGCCGCCGCCGCCGCCGCC
>BHFV01001019.1:0-11484 GCA_003568905.1 Trebouxiophyceae sp. KSI-1
GCAGCCGCCCCCGCAGCAGCAGCAGCCGCAGCAGCAGCAGCAGCAGCAGCAGCCGGCCGGGCGGGAGCGGGCAGACGTCGCCGACTCGGGCCGCTCCATCAGCTTTCGTGATTCCTACCTGACAGGCACGTATCAGGGTCTTGATCAGGGTCTGATAGGTTTTCATTAGGGTCGCCCTCCAGGGTATCGCCTCGCTCGCTCGGGCCGCTCCATCAGCTTCCGCGATTCCTACCTGACAGGCACGGATTAGGGTCTTGATTAGGGTATGAAAGGTTTTCATTGGGGTCACGAGGCCGCCGCCCTCAGGGCAATCGCCTCGCTCGCCGACTCGGGCCGCTCCATCAGCTTCCGCGTCACTTGCCTGACGGGCACGGATCAGGGCTTTCAAACCCTAGGGTAAGATAGGTTTCATCAGGGTCACCAAGCCGCCGCGCTCCGGGGCATCCCCGCGTCTGTCGCCGACTCGGCCGTCAGCTTCCAGAGCTCCCCTACGGCGCTGTGGGGCTGGGGGTGTAGTGTAGGGTTAATGAGGGTTTTGAAGCTGCCTCCCTGTGGCGCTCGGTGGCCTTCGAAGCGGCGGAATGCCAAAGGCAGGCTCCAGATTTTCGGGCTTCTGACTTTCAGGGTGGAAGCCGCGGCTTGCTGACTTTGGCTGCCTGCTCTGCGGCGTTGCAGGCGCGCAGGCCGCAGGCTCGGAGGCCGGCTCCCGCCCGCAGCCGATCCCAGAAGGCCCCGAGCCGCAGCAGGCGGGCGGCGGCTGGCGGGCGTTCCCGACATCCCCCCCGGCCCCGTCCGACGCGCCGCCGGCGGGCTTCCAGTGGGGCGGCCTGCTGCAGGCGCAGCCGGTGGGCAGGCCTTCCCTGCCTTCGCATCACGCCCCTGGCCTCTCCGCAACACAGCTGCCTGCGCCGCCTGCCAAGGAGAACCCGAATCGCCACAGGGAGCGCGTGCTGCCCGCTTCCGTGCAGCGCCGGCAGCGCTTGCCCGCCCTGCCCTCGGCTGCCTCGCACCGCCCAACCCCCCCTCCCTGCCGTCCTTCACGTCAGTCACACGTCAGTCACACGTCAGTCACACGTCAGCCACATGTCAGTTTACACTTCCGTGACCGTAGTGACCAAAAAGTAGCGCGACTTATTAAATCAGCCCGGCCTTCGTGGCGATGAAACTAATTCCGCCGGCAATACGCGACCTGCCATTCGCGATGCAGAAATAATTCGGAATGGCAAAAACAGCCGACTTTTGTATGGTTGCCGTCCTTTTTGGGCTCGCGATAACGGCCATTCGCCATCAAAAAGTGATTGCTGAAAGCTTCTCGCGAAACCTTTCGCGAAGCGAAAAATAAACCACTTTTGCCGGCGCTCGCGATACTTTCTGGTCACTACGGTATATGTTAGTTACATGTCAGTTACACGTCAGTTACGTGCTGGTCGCGTCGCCGACAGGCTGGCGGGAGCAAGCCGAGCAGCCGCCCCGGCAGCGGCGGCCTCTCCGAATCGGCGTTCCCGGCCGGCGGGCCACCGCGGGCGGCGGCAGCCTCCCCGGCGCCCTCTGCCCGCTCCGGCAACCCCTTTTCGGACTTTGGCGGGCCCGAGCCGGCGCCAGCCTGGCAGCCCACCCCCGCCGGCGCGCTCCCTCCCAGCCTGCCGCTCTGTGGCCGAGGAGCTGCCAGCCTGTCGCAGCTGCGGCTGCCAGCCTGTCATGAATCAGTCGCTGCTGCCCCGCTCGTTCCTGCCGCTCCACCGCCGCCCAGCCCCTCCAGGGTCTCCAGTCCCTGAAACCCTAAGCTTCAGCGAGCAAACTCGCGACGAGTGGTCCGCAGTTGCTGGACGGACCTGACCCTAGATCCCGAATACTAATGGCGTGGGGTCAACATGTACCCTAATTTCAACCCTAACTCGAACCCTATGCGCGTCCGCGCAGGCACCGGCGCCACGCCCCGCACCCCAGGCGGGAGCGCCTTTTCCGATCCCTTTGCGGATCCCTTCGCCTCCGTGGCGGCGCAGCAGCAGCAGCCGGCGCCGGCAGGCTCCGGGGACTTTGGCGGCGGCGCCTTCGGCCCGCCCGCCTTTGGCAGCGGCCCTCTGCAGCAGCAGCAGCAGCAGCCGGGGCAGGCAAGCTTTGTCCCCTCTGCCTGACAGCTGAACCCTAGACCCATTACCCTATGGAAACCCTGACTGATATCTCGCGAATCGCCGAGCGAGCTGCAAGGGAAACAGTCCAAACCATTGATGGCCTTGCGTGTGTGTGTTGGAGTATCACGCTCCGAAAACCGAATGTGGCGCACGGCCCAGCATGCTGCGAGCGAGACGGCGGTTCTGGAAACCCTAAACCCTAGAATTTCCGTCGAACACAGGCGCACCACCACCACGGCGGGCACATGACGCTGCCGGGCGGGCAGCAGTACGTGGTGACGCCTTCGATGGTGATCCCGGAGGCGGATTGGGAGGCCGCCTTTGCGCTGCCCTCGGCCAAGCCAAAGGTGCCCCCTCCCCTGGCCCCATTTGGGGGTGTCTGGGTCCAAGGCTTGGTTTAGATTTACCATAACCCTGAACCCTACAGCCCAAGGTGCAGCCGCTGGCGGCGGCCTCTGCAGCTGCCGTCGCCGGGCTCTCGGCTCATCTTCAAGAGCCCCTTTGGGGGACGGATCTAGGGTTTCCCGACCCTACACTCCTTGGCCCCACCCGAGGGAGGTACTGATGCCAGATCCCTCGCATGCCGCAGCAGCTGGAGGCTCCCAAGCCGGCACCGGCCTCTCCACCCTCCGAGCAGGCACGGCCTCCGCCTCCTGCCCTGCCACGGTTACATCAGGGACCCTGAACCCTAGCTAAAACCCTACTGGGAGGCTCAGGGACGCATGCCCTCGGGGTCGGTCCGCGGGCGTCCGCACCTGCAGGGGCGGTTCAAAGGGTTTCAGGAACCCTGAACCCGATCTCGAAACCCTGAGGGTTTGACGTGCAGGTGGCATACGAGGCTGGCGGCGAGGCGGAGGGGCCGGACGGCGCGTGGGTGCCGATGACGGAGCACGACCGGGCGCGCTGCCGGCAGGCCTTCCAGACCAAGGTGCGGGCCCGCCCCAGGGTCCATTCAGGGCCCGCCTCAGGGTCCATTTAGGGTCTGTTTAAGGGTCCATTTAGGGTCTGGGAAGCTCTCCTACCCTTCCCTTCCGCACTCGAGCCCCGAGCCTCTCGCGCAGCTGCTGGAAGAGTTTGTATCGTTCCTTCATTCATTCATTCACTCATTCTCGCGCAGCAGAGGGCTGCCGGCCTGTGTGCGGCGGCCGCGTCCGGTTCGCGTCCGGTTCGATTTCGAAAAGAACCCCGAGTTTGTGACCCACGAATCGCCGCTCGATTCCGCCGTTCATGTCGCATCCCGGGGTCGGAAGGCTTATCGAACCCCTCAGGGTTTCACGAATCGGGGCCCCGAAACCCTTCCGGGGGAGACGCGCGCCGCGCGCGCCGTCGCGCCGCGGCCCGAAACCCTGGAAAATCCTAACGTGCCATCCGAAACGCCGCCGCCGCCGCCCGCCCGCAGTTTGGCGGCGAGGAGGTCGGGCTGGCGGCCGCCCGGGAGCTGCACGCGCGTGCGGAGACGGCCGAGCCGCTCGAAAAGGTGTTTGCGGTCGCAGACCTGGACGGCTCCGGCAGGCTGTCGGCGGCCGAGTTCCTGCTCTTCATGTACCTCCTGAAGGCGGGCCCTCCCCCTCCTGATTTGCCGCGTTCTGCCGGTGTTTCGCCAGCGAGGGTCGCGGCCGCTTTCCCGCCGGGAAAACGCAAAAAATGCGCGGAAAAAGAGTCGAAACATGCGGGGGAAAAAGAGTTGAGGAATGCGGGGGGAAAGAGTAGCAGCCCCCCCCCCCCCCTCTCTGCCGGGCCCAGTCGCGAATCTTAATTGGGAGATTGGCCTGACATTCACCCCGCAAAAAAGCTGCCGTCGCCCCGGGGGAAATCTCGCGGTGGCTGCCGAAAGCTTTTCGTGGTGCCAGGGTTTTTCCCCCTCTCGCAAGATCCAAAACCCTACGACTGCCGGCTGCAGGTGCTCCGGAAGGGTGTGGCGCTGCCGCGGGCGATTTCGAACGAGCGGGTGCGCAAAACCCTACCAGCTGCTGCCTGCCTGCAATTGTGAGGAGGGCGGCAGGATGCAGGACACGAATTCGCTTGTACTTTTAGGTTTTTAGGTTTAGGGTCGATTTTTAGGTTTCAGAGGGGTTCAGATCGCTGCCGTTAGATCGGAGCCTGTGAGCTTGCAAGCGGAGGCGCGTGGTGTGTACCCTACCTGAAACCCTAGTCTGCCGCGCGCTCTCTCCCCTCTCTCCCCCCTCATTGCTTGCTGGCCTGCTGACCCTAGGGTTTCGCCGCCACCCTGGCAGGCGGCCTACCTGCTGGGCGTCGACCTCGCCAGCCTGGGTTGGAGCGGCAAGCGGCCCTCACACCAAGGTTCCGCCGCGGCAGAGCCCCCCACCGGCCTGCAGGCGCTGCTGGCGGCCGGCGTCTCCGAAGAGGACGCCAAGGCACCCCCTCTCCCCTTCGCTCTCACAATCGTAGGGTTGGGGTTTACGGTGTGTCCGGGAACACAAAATCCCTGTGAAAACCTCGCGTGCCCGGGCTGCCGCGGCCGGCGTGGGGGAGTGCGTTGTTTAGGGTTGAGGGTTTGCTAGGGGTTTGGCGCCCGAATCGTCCGACCAACGGGGCCGGGACGCTCGGGAGGCGCACGCCGAAAAAAGGGGTGGGCGGTCGTAACTGACGCGCAGACGGGGTGTCGTAACTGACGCGCATACGGGGCGTCGTAACTGACGCGTGATCCCCGTGGCTGCCCCGCAGCGCGCCCTCTTCCTGAGCGGCGACGACCTGGCGGCCGCGCGGCAGTGGCTGCAGGAGAAGGGCAAGCTGGGCGGCGGCAGCAAGCCGGCCTCGCCGCGGCAGCCAGGCAGCGCCCCCTTTCGCCAGCCTGACATTTACCCTGCGAGGTCATCGAGGGTCGAACCAGAAACCCTAAACAACCCTAGACGCGTCGAGTTTCGCCCCGGGCGGTTAGCCGGCTCGGAACGGTGCCTCAGTTGTCAGTTGAATGGATCTGAGTGTGGCCGTGCTGCGCTCAGCGCCAGCCTGGATTTCTTCTCTCCAGCCTGGATGTGCCAGCCTGGCCGCTCGCGCGGCAGCCGCCGGTAGGGTTCCCTGAACCCTAAAAGCGGTCGCAGGCGGCGCCAAGCGCGTGGCGTTGCGCATCGAAAAGGCGGTGCTCACCTACAAGAAGCCGCTCGACCGGCCGCTGTTCCAGGTGCCCCATTTTCCGCCCACAAAAAATCCATCGATTCGTCGTTCATTCCTCTTCATGCCACCGCCGCAGTCTGCCGTTATTTCCCCCTCGGAAATCTGCCTCATTTCGTTCGCAGCCACCCTCACTCCCTCCTGATTCAGCCCACCTCGTCCTTGTGCCAGTGCCCCGCCTCGGTGCGGCGGCGAGCTGCCGGCGATGTCGTAACCGCCGCCCTGTAACTGCCGCCGTAACTGCCGCGGACAGGTGACGGTGCGCGACGCGTGGGGCGAGACGGTCGGGCAGCCGCTCGACACGCCGCCGGCCGTGTACGAAAAGGGGGTCTTCCAGGCGGGGCACACCGTCGTTTTAGAGACCCCTGCCGCCGACCTGCCGGACGGTGAGCCCCCCTTAGGGTTTAGGGTTTAGGGCTAAACCCTTAACCCTAATCCTCCTGCGGCTGGCTGCGCCTGCTCCGGCCTCGCGTTGCAGGCGTTTTGGTGTTCGGTCTTCGACCCTAGAAACCCTAGGGAACCCCAAATGGCGGGCGCTGGCCGCAGCACAGCCCGGGGCTTTTTAGGTTTGCATCTGATGCCTACACTCTTGAAAGGACGTGCCGGTCGCCTCGGCAGCGGCCAGCAGACGGGAAGTTTCAGGGCTCAGGGCTCAGCCGCGCACCACAACTTCGCGACTGCTGCGAGCCCGCCGAAGGGTTTACGCCAGGGGTTCTTGAAAACCGTAACGCCGCCAACGCCCGCCCAAAAAACGCCCGCCCGGAATCGCCAGGCGCGGTCGTCTACTTCGAGCTCAAGCACTGGAAGAGCAAGGAGAAGAAGTGGAGCACGCTGGCCTGGACGTTCGTCGCCAAGGAGGCCTTCCTGAAGCTGGTCGACGGCCAGGTGGCGGTGCGAGCCGAGGCGCAGGGCATGCACCTGTACGAGAAGCCGCTGGACCCGCGCTCGCACTTCCGCACCGGCAGCCAGCGCAAGCTGCGCCCGCTGTCGGACGCGCCCGACTTTTTCCTGCGGGTCTCCGAGCACCGGCCGTGAGGCGGTGCGGCGGCGCTGCGGCCCGGCGCGGCGGCCTGACGGCCGGCCTGTCCCGAAGCCGTCCTGGACGCGGCATTCCTGTGGGGGGCGGCGCTTGGGGCCCGGCTGAGAGGCGGCACAGCAGCAGGCGCTCGCGGCAGTTGTCGATGAGTGAGACGCGCTGCCGGCCTGCTGGCCTGCTCGGTGACCGGCGGCTGCAGTCTGGCAGAACGTGACACGAAAGAGCAACGTGTTGAGTGTGGCCTCTTGTGGTTGCAAGCGGGGACGGTGGCGGTGCTGGTCGCACTGAATCCGGCTTGCTGAATGACGGCGCCTGCTCGCAGCTGACCAGGCGGCATGACAAATCGGGCGGCCGTGCCCTAGAGTGAATCGTATCGGAAACCCGAAATCCGTCACCCTCGAACATGCGTGCAAAGCAGCGCTGAGCCGATTGCCTCCAGTCGCGCTGCTCGGCGTCGCAGCCGCTCGCGTCGGCGGCGGAGCCGCGGCAGGTGCGTGATGTCGGAGACGGGACCTCCGGGAGCGGTCCCGTCCGGCGAGGAGAGTCCAGTGCACGTGCCGCCGGGCGGATGTCGATCGAGTCTCGACATCGACCGCGCGTCGCCAAGGCTCGACGCTGAGCGCATGTCGCCAGGCTCAGAGTTCACGGCCGTGAGCCCGCAGCCGTCGCAGTCGGCCAGCGCTGGCCTGGATCAATGGGAGGCGCTCGACTTCAGCCAACCGGTGCGCCCCTCGGCCCCCTTGGCTCTCCATGCCATCGACAAGTCATGGGGACTCCATGCTGCATCAGATCAGTGCCACCCAAAAGCCTGCGGGCCAAACATCGAGGCTGATCAGGCCGGCGCGTGCGCCCCGCAGATCAGCTTCGAGGCGCCGCAGGCGCTGCTGCGCGAGCTGAGCGTGGCGGAACCAGGCGCGGTGGCCGCCCGCTTTGTTGAGCTGCAGTCCCGCCTAGGCACGGCGCTGCAGGCACCGCCCGGCCTCCGCCTTCTCCCCCCAGCAGCTCACTTGACGCCTTCCAGCGCCAGCTTGGCAGCTGCAACAGCAGAGCAGCCGCACTGAGCTCGGCAGCATGGGCCACGCTCGCCAGGAGGTGGATCGGCTGCGGGGGGCAGTCGATCAGCTGCACCGGGATGCCAGCGCCGCCAGCCTGGTGGGGCAGGAGGAGGACCCCGGGCCGCCGGCGCCGCTGTTGCGCCTCGCCTGGGACGGACTGAGGCGGGGATTCACGCTCGCTTACTTCACCCGCGCGGGTGCCCTCCCCGCCATCAGAATAACTATCGCCCATTTTGATGCAAGTCTGCACTTTCTCATCCCTATTTCTCAAATCCCGAACGATACTCTGTACAGTGGCAGTAGTAACACAGTCCAGTCTTTGCGGCACAAGGAGAGCTCCGTTCCACGCCCTTGCAGCGGCCCGCCCTCTGTGAGCATTGTGCCCATGATTCCTTGGGCTGCGTTTTAGGGTCACACCTGATCCCCAAAGTCCTGACAGCCTCTCAAAAAGAGAACCGCCTTCACGCGCGTGGGCCGGCGCGCGTGTGCAGGCCTCGGCCTGACGGCGCGCGCGCTGCAGCTGGCGCGGCAGCGACGCTGGCGCGCGCTCGCGGGCTGGCGGCTGCTATCGGAGGAGGGTCTGAAATACAGGTGCGCGGCCCGGCCCCCGTGCCTCTCTATGCTCGACAGATTAAAGTTCAAATTCAAATTCTTGAATTGAATTCAGTTGAATTTTCGAATTTGAATTCGGATGTGCCTGTCGCACAGCTGTCGGTTCTGCCACACACCAACACTGTCAAGCGCAAGAGGGCGCGAGCGGCCAGGCCCCCCTCGCAGCCGATTGACCATGCATTCAGCCGTCCATTGCCTCACTCCTCAGTCGAGCCATCCGTTCCATCCCATGCCATGCCTCGCCCTGACATGCCCCTTTTAAAAAACCCTGACCCTGAACCCTAATGAACCCCGCTCCATGCGACCAGTCACTCGCGCCCAAGAGGCGCCGCCGTCGCGGCAGGGAGGACGCGGTGCGGCTGGGCCTCTTTGTCGGCGGCTTCACCGCCATCCACGCTCTGGCGGTGGCGCACCTGCGGAGGCGGGCGGCGCAGCGCGCGGCGGAGGGACGCGGCGCGGGGACAGGCCACGCCAGCCTGCTGGCCGGCACGCTGGCAGGTCAGACCCTCCCCCCTGTTGCTCTTTCCCCTGCCCCCTGGCGTAACTGCAGCCCGCCGCCCTCCCCCCCAGCCTCGCCCGGCGCATGCCAGTGCACTGCCTTCAGGGAACGGAAGGAGGGTTTGGTATTTGAGGTCTTTAGGGTTTGGGGTTCAGGGCTTTGTTCGAATTGTCCGCACTGCCAGGCACCCCCCCCACCCGGGCCGCCTCAGCTGCAGCCTGGCATTCGTCCGCTCCGCTCCGCTGTGGCTTTCCGGGACGCGTGTCACAGAACCTTAGGGCCGGGAGGGGTTCAGGTCGGGAGAGGGTTTTTTAGGGTTTCTGGGCTGGCAAAGCAGCACGCAGCAATCTCTCTCTGCGCCCGACGGCCCCTCCCGCCGCTCATCAATGCGGTTTTTGGTTTAGGGTTTAGTGTTTTATGGTTTTAACCCTAACCCTAAACCCTAAACCCTAAACCCTAAAACACTAAACCCCGCAGGCGTCAGCCTGCTGGTGCTCGACCCGGAGCGGCGCCGCACGCTGGCCCTCTACGTGGCGGCCAGGGTTGCGCAGTGCTGCTGGAACAGCGCCAAGGCCGCCGGCCGCTGGGGGCCCCTCTGCGCGCGGCTCGGCCCCGCGCACGGCGACGCGCTGCTCTTCGCGCTCGCCACCGCGCAGGCGAGACCTAAAACCCTAAAATACCCTAAACCCTAGGACACGCGCGGCTGCCGTCGGGCCGGGAAGCAGGCATCCGCCGGGCGCACGGCTGGCTCGGAGCTTCGCCTTGCCGCCTGCCTGTCTTTGGAGCCCCCCTTCATGCAAAACGAACCCGCCCGGTCCGCACGACGCTCGCCCGCAAAACCCTTTCCTGAACCCTAAAAACGAACCCTAATCCTCAGCACCCGCCGGGGCCATCGTCAGCCGCCCTCACGTTTTCAAAGCGCCACAAAGCCACGAACGGTCGGTCGATTGAGGAGAACGAAACCCTCTAGGGTCGGCCCTAAACCCTAACCCTAAACCGCCGGCTGCGGCAGGTGATGTACGCGTACGCCATGCGGCCGGAGACGCTGCCGCCCGGCTACTGGAAATTCATTGTGAGGACGGGGCCCGTGCATCCAACCGCCCTGGAAGCCGTGCGGCGGAACGTGCGGGGGCTGCCGGTCGATGTGGCGGCCGTCAACGCCTTTGTCGCCGCCCGCGGCTGCGCCCGCCGGCTGGCCACTGCCCACCCGCGCCAGGTGAGCGCGCGGGGCGGGTCTGGCTAGTGTGGCTGCAGGGTTTTTTCCCGGGAATTTTAGGGTTCAGGGACGCCCTGCAGCTCGGTCTGCGCCCGGCGGCTGGCCACTCCCCAACCCCGCCGGTGTGTGCGCTTCGGAAGGGTTTAGTAGGGTTCAGAGGGGCCGTGCAGCCGCTGCGAGCCTCCCCGGTCCGGGTGCGGGCGGGGGGAGAGGCAGGGTTGGGACTAGGTGCTTAGGGTTCAGGGACAGCCTGCCTCGCAACCCTGCACAGGTGCGTGTGATGAGAGGGGGCGCAGGGCGCAGGGCTCGGGGCTTGGAAACAGCCTGTCACAAAGCAGCCTGCACCGGCAAGACCTGGCGGGCGCGGCGGCCTGTCGAACACACGCCCATCGCGCGCCCCGAAACCCTGACGCAAAACCCTACACGTGCAGATCCCGGCCTGGGTGCTCGACCCGCGCTCGCGAGGCTGGCACGCGGCCGCCGCCCGCGCCTTTGCCGGCGCCTTCCGCCGCATGTTCCCGCTCTACTTCTCGCTCTCTCTCGTCCCCTTTGTGGCGCGCCTCCTCGTTTCCTCAGGGCTTAGGGTTCTTAGGGTTTAGGGTAGTCAGCCTGGCGTCTCTGCTGCCAGCCTGGCGCCGCCCGGCTTCGCCTGCCCCCCCCCCCCCCCATGAGGCCC
This sequence comes from Trebouxiophyceae sp. KSI-1, assembly GCA_003568905.1. NCBI lineage: Eukaryota > Viridiplantae > Chlorophyta > Trebouxiophyceae > Trebouxiophyceae sp. KSI-1. The sequence continues at coordinate 10,359 of BHFV01001019.1, forward strand.
TGCCGGTGCCTTGCATTCGGGGCGTGCAGGGAACAGCCTGGCGTGGCGCCGGCATGCACTCTGACACTCCGAGCTCCGAGCTGCGCGGGCCGCGCCCCGCCCGCCCGGCGCAGGCTGCGCGCGCTCTTCGTCGGCTGCGAGGCCGAAGATCATGTTTAGGGTCTTTTGGGGTTTCAGGGCTCAGGGTTTTTGTCCGGGCTGGCGTCATCATCCGGCCTGCCTGCGTGGAGGTGCTGAATCTGCGGCGGTTGTTTAGGGTTTTGCTGCCCAGGGTTTTTGTCATCGTCATCCGGCCTGCCCGCGTGCAGGTGCTGAATCTGCGGCGGGCGCTGCGCCGGCCGCTGCACACGCTGGCGCACGCGCTGGCAGGCTCCCTGCGCTCGACCGCCTTCCTGGCCTCCTTCGTCGGCGCGTACATGGCAAACCCTGAACCTTGACACTAAAACCCTAAGACCCTAAGACCCGAAACCATGATTACTAACACATGACCATGCAGGCAACCGTCTGCCTGCACCGCGCCCTCTTCTCGGGCGACTTCAAGCAGCTCTACTGGCTGGCAGGTGCGCCCGTTCCTGCTTCAGGGTCTCACCATTCAAACCCTGAAACTCCTTCCCGCTGGTCTTCCCGTCTCCCTGCCGATCAGGTTGATCCTTTGCTGCGTGCGATTTTTTTTCTCAACGCCTGCCCAGAAAATTCGTTTCATTCTGTTGCTCAGCGGGAGGCTGTCGCGACTGAACCCTGCCCCCCGGCCGGCGCCCAACTCCCCCCCCCCCTTCCCCCAAACCCCTATAGGGTTCGATATTCAGACCATACCCTACAAATCAGGGCAAATCTGGGCGGTCTGATTCCAGATGTGCCTTCCCACAGAGCCTGTCCCGCGCCCCACCAGCCCTCTTGGGTGATAGCCGAGCTGGCTTGGGCAGTGGGCCAACCCGCCTCCAGCTCCAGGTGTGTGCCTGCCAGCCGCGGCAAGCGGGCCTGAAGCCGGCCGGCGGCCCCACAGGCCTGCTGGCTTCCGGCAGCGTCCTGATAGAGAAGAAGGCGCGCCGCGCGGAGCTCGCGCTCTACGTGCTGCCCCGAGCGGTGCAGTCGGCGGCCGCCACGCTGCTGCGGCGCCGCCTGCTGC
>BHFV01001021.1:0-11392 GCA_003568905.1 Trebouxiophyceae sp. KSI-1
CGGGAGCCAACGGAAGAGCTGGCGACTAGTCACCGCACGATCTCCGCGTAGTCATAGTTCCGCTTGGCCTCGTCGCCCTCCTGCTCCCCAGAGGACAGGTGCGCCGCGACCAGCGTCAGGCCGCTGTCATAAACGCGCAGCCGCACCGCCACCGCGCCTGCGCGCACGTTTAGGGTTTTAGGATTTAAGATTTTAGGGTTTAGTGTAGGGCGCGACCGGCAGGCGCGAGTGTTGCAGTGCGGGTAGAAGGGATGATTTGATTAATGGAATGGGAGCGATTCGGTGGGTACTCCCCCCCGCCCCATTCTTCCCCCCTTCACGGGACCTTTCAGTTCCTCCCGAGGCGCGAGCATTGGTCTTGTTCGTCATTTTTTGTTTTTCAATAAATGTATTTCACTTTTTTAATTTGATTTGCCTCTTTGGGCGAGATGACTCCCATAGCTCAGCCCCTCGGACTGCAGGACTGCAGGTCAACCAGGAATGGGAAAGTGACGCCCGCACCGCTTGGAATCAAATTTCCGATCTGATTTCTTCTGTGCTCCGAAACCAAATTGTCGCAGCGCGGGCAAAAGGGGTGATTGATGGGACTTATTGAATGGGTCTTAATTGGTGGATATCCTCGCGCCGCCACAGTGAGTTGCGGCTCTTCTGCCTTGGCAAACGATTCGCCAAAAGGAACGTCTAAATCAGTCATTAAGAACTGACGGCGTGTGAAAATGTGGCACACGAATGAACGAACGAACGAATGCAAGCAATCGCGTTTTTGCACCGAGTCGATGCCAGCAATTCACGTCACTTTTGCGAAAAATTAATTAGAATTGCCGCAAACAACGAGAAGGCGGGTGCCCAGGCAGCCCACTCTGCCAGTGCCTCGACGATACACCGCTCTGTGTTTCTTCTAAACGAAATGATGATTTGAAGTGGTGGGGCAGAAAATTTCGACCACAAACGCACTGACACTCATCGAAAACGCCACAGAATCTGTAATAATCAATAACAAATAATGAATGGCGAATAATAATGAAAATGGACAGTAAATAGTGAAATAGTAAATGTAGAGCAGTAAACAGTCAGCAATAGATAGTACAGATTGAAAAAAACAGGTTTTGGCCGGAGAGGCCGCGCCCTTGTTGCCCAGGTAGCCCATGATGCCGGTGCCGACAGAAGTCGCCTGCACCCCCCGGATGCGCGGCAGCAGCGGCCGGCGGGCCCAGACGCTCAGGTACACCCCCACCATCTGCTTGGCAGCAACCTGCAGGGTTTCCAACCGGGGTTTAGGGCTTGTAGTGAGGGTTTAGGGGATGATGGGCTTGTAGGGAGGGTTTCTTTAGGGTGTAACATAGGGCACCGCAGGGTCCTTTGCCGCCCAGTGCCCCAACCAGGAGGGCTAAGGATTTGCGGGGGAGTCCAGAGAAGCGAACGGGCGCAGAAGGGAGGCGATGGCTGCCGCTGAGAAAAAGGGTAGAAATGCCAAGCTGGCAACCGTTAGGGTTTAGGGTTCATCCAATCAGACGCGCGAGCTTCGCCTCCCGGATCCCGGCTCGCTTTTCTGCCTCGCAGCCTCGGATCCGCAAACCCCGGAGGGTTTTGCAGCTGCGGAGCGACGGGCCGCCGGCGGACGGCAATCGGCAGCTGTTCCGATCGCCAGAATTTAGGCTTTTCAGATTTGAAATTTAGGGTTCGGCGGCAGGGGCCCTGCCTGCACGTAGGCTCCCCCTGTGCCCGGCAATTCGTCCGAAAAGACGCTGGCCAGCTCGGTCCGAGGGCTCAGGAAGGCCTCCTCGCCTTCGCCGTCCGGCTCCGCCTCCCGCGCCGCCGCGCCCGATGAGCCTGCGTTCAGCCAAACCCTAAACCCTACCCCTTGTTTTAGGGTTCACGAGTGGCGCTCGACGCTCCCTGTCTCCGGAAACCGCGAGACGCAGCTGTCAAGAGGCCTTAGCGGCCGCCTGTAACTCCCGCCAGCCTGGCTTTCTCGCCTGCCGCGGCCGCGGGCGAGCGGCGGCGATTCCATTCGGCGATTTGTAGGGTTTCTAGGGTCGATCTGGTCAGCGTGACCTCTCCACGCTGTAGAATGTTCTCTCACACCCGCAGGCCAGCCAGGTTGGACCAGGCTGCTGGCTCGAGATGGAGAGATGCCAACCTGGCGATTCTGCGCGCCGGTCGCCATCGCTGCCGGGGCTGTCCAGCGGCTTGACCAGGATGTGCCCCTCCTCGCGCTCGCTGCAGTCACAGCCAAGAGATACATAATTTATTATTGATTTTTAATGGCGGAATGCACGCCTTCGTAAATTTACAATTGTTATTGGTGATACTTAATAGTAAATGTATTAAGGCGTGCATTCCGCCAAGTAAAATCGATTATGAATTGCTACGTTTTTCAGCCTGAGTATGGCGAGCTGCGCGGCTATGCAGGGTCACAGAGAGGCTCTCGCGGCAGAGCTGGTGGCATTGCAAGGCATCCTTAACCCTAAGCCCTAAGGATGAGGCTTAGGGTTCCGAGCGCGCCTGCCGCCGCCGTTCAGCGCCGCGTCGATCAGCCGATCCCACGAGGCCGCCGCCTCCAGGCTGGCGCCTGCACGGCAGTTACAACCGGGATTCAGCGGAGCCGGGCACGACTCATTGCCGGACAGAGCGAGCACAGCAGGATCCCAGCAACCAGATGACATCCTATAACTGTCGGTTACGTGCAGTTACACTCAGTCACAGGCGATTGCGGACCGGAGACGCCGTTCTTGGTTGAGAACGCTCAGAAAGCCGACATTTTGTGCAGTTTACTGTCGGTTACGGTCGGTTACGGTCGGTTAGTGGTCGGTTACGGACCCATGACGACGTTCTGCGCGTTCAGCGGCACGATTTCCTGAAAGGCGAGCGCCACGAGGTCGGCTCGGCCGGCAGCTTCCGGCTGGCTGCCGGCCGCTTCCAGCCAGGGCCGCAAGTCCAGGCCGGGCGGCGGCGGCCGCCCGTTCACGTTGTACGTGCCAGCCTGTCATTGCGGAAGCCGCAAGACCTTCAAACGTCCGAAAAGGCGAAAACAGCGACTCTGATGTTTCCGCTTTCTCGGCCCGAGTGTTCGCTTCCCGCTTTGCTTCTGGACAGCCTGTGGCTGCTGCCAACCCGAGCGCTCTTTAGGGTTTAAGCAGCCGGCCCTCTGACCTGCCAGCTGCCGCAGCCTCCCGAAGCCGTATGGCACCCTCTGCGACCCAAAACCCTAAATACACTATGCCCCTCCCTATTCCTCTGCCCGCGCAGTCGCCAGCGCAGCTCAACAGCACGCCTCCTCGCAGATCCCCCGTTTAAATTGTAGGAAATAGAATCAAGGGCAAATTAGCCCCTCAATTCTGCCACACGTGTTTTATGAATACCAGAATCATGTGACAGGCGCAGCTGCCAGAGCGCGGATGCAGGCAGGGAGGGCCCCACCAGCAGCCTGATCGGGTGCGTGGCGGTGTATTCGGCCTGCGGCAGTTTTAGAAACTCCCGCCGCACCGCCTCGGTACGAGCGTTGTGCAGCAAAAAGTCGAGTGCGGGGTCCACCTCCGGCCCGCCTGCGCCAGCAGCCAGCCTGTCAATTGAACCTGCCAAAGGGGCGGGAACATAAACGATGCTCCTTGGCAGGTCAGTGAGGCTTCCGGCGACTGCAGCGCTGCTGGCTGACGCCGCTGCTGCTAGCTTTGCGCGGCGGGGGGGGGGGGGGGGGGTCGAGAATGCCTCTTGTGGAGGCCTTCATGGCCTGGGGCTTGTCTGGCCAGTGCCTTGATACCGGCGAGATAGATACTTTGGACGGATAGTTCAGATAGATGCACTCGATGAGGCGCAGCAGCCTGCGCCCCTTGGGAAAAAGTGAGCATCCCACGTCTGCCCAGAGCAAGGCCTGTCCTTTACAGCGGGAAAAGGGCAGCGGGCGTACCGCTGGGATTAGGGTTCGGCCCGCCCCGGGTCGGAGACGCCTGGCCTGAAGCCGCCCCCTCGCTCCGAGCCGTCCTGGAGCCTGGGCTGCGCGGCGGCGTGCCATGCTCCTCCCCGCCGCCCGCCCCATCGCCTGCTTGGGAGCGGCCCGAGTAAGCCGTCTTGCCAGGCTTTAATGCTGCAGCGCTAAGCTGCGGCAGCTATTCCTAAGAATTGCACCTGGCGGCGGCTCGAAAGGCTTCTCGACTGCCGGATGGCCGCCACCGGGCTGGCCGCTCGCCTGGCTGCTGCTGCTCTGGCCGCCGCGCTGCGCGGCGCGTTCCTTGGCCTGGTCCAGCTGCTGCTTGACCTGCGCACGGCGGGAGTGGGCCCGCTTGCTGGGAGCTGAGTCCCCTGCACCTTCCATGCCCAGCTGCAAAAGTCGCTGGCTCGATTGGCCAGATATCCCATGAGCGCTGAGCAGCGATACATCACGAGCAGCCGTGATTTGGGAGCCAAGATGCGAACGCGGGCGAGCTGACAGGTCTGCACCGCGACGATTCGAGCCTCGAGTGTGTGGCAGGAGCGCTCATCGCTGCGTGCGACCGCCTGAAAGAGCTTGCACTGTTGGATTGAGGGACACACCACTTGCGTCGCCTTGTTCTTGATGCCCGCCCACGACTTCATCACCGCGGGCGCCGGTGCCAAAATCGAATGCCGGTCGTCGCGCTTCAATACATCGCGCCTGCCTCAAACCGGTTTCTTGCAAGCGATCACATACGGATTGGTCGACTTGTTTCGGCCTTCAACGGTGAGGCAAAGGAAACTGGCGATGTCTGGCAACTGGCAAGGCTAGGCGGCTTCGGAGCACCTCGCGTGCTCAAGCCGTGGAGCTGTCGCCCATGCACCTCTCCTGGCTCAGGGCATGCCTTTACAGTGTCAACCATATAACACATCGGTTTCATCTGTTGTGTTCTCGAGTGCTCGGGTGAGAGGCGGCCGGATAAGCAGCACGGCATGCCATGTCAGGCATCCAACAAAACGTCAGCCAGGAGCAGCTCAGAACTCGGCTGCGCCCCGCCGCCGCCCCTTCTTCTGCGTGCTCTTGTGCGCGCTGCGGGCCGCGTTCCGCATCCGAGCCGCCTGCTTGGCCCGCCGGCTCTCCGCCAGCAGGCGCTCCTGCACCGCCCGCTCGCTGGGCAGCTGCCGGGCAGCTGCCAGGCTGCCAGCCTCGGTGGGACAGTCCTCGCCTTCGCTGGCCCCGCTGCCGCTGCGCTCCTCTTCTCCTGACGCCTCCCGGTCCTCTCGCCTCCGCTCCCCATCTGCAAGCAGTGAGGCTGCAGCGACTCGGTGTTTGCTCCCTGCCTGTGCCGCGAGACCTTCCCTTTCAAAAAAGCGCAGCAGCAGCCAGCAGCCGGCACCTGCCCCGCCACCGTCCCTGCCGCCAGCTTCGCCAGCCCCCGTATGCAGCTCCAGCTCTGCGCCGCCGCCGCAGCTGGGCTGCTGCGTTTCAGTGCCAGCAGCCGCCCCCTCCTCTTCCCGCAGCTCCTCTGCCTCTAACTCGCCGCTCCCAGACTCTGAGCCGCTTTCGGAGGCTGAGCCGTCGCCGGCCGGCTGCTGCGCGGCCCACTGCTCCAGCGTCAGCTGGTGCTCCCGCTCAAAGCCGGACGCCTGCAGCTCAGGCCCCAGATCCTCCTGCAGCCCCGCCAGAATCGCCTGCGGCCGCCGGTAACGTTTTGATGGGGTAGAGTTTAGCCTTTTGGGTATAGCTGGTTTAGGGTAGGCTAAACTTGCGCCGCTGAGCGGCAAAACCGGCACTCGAAAAAAACACTTATCGGGATCAGCTGCATTCCGGCTCGAGCTTCCTCGCTCAGAATTGAAGGGGAAAGCACCAAAAAAGAACAAAGGGAAGGTGATGAGAGGATGACTGTGGCGCTGCTTGGGTGCCGAGCAGCTGCCTGGGTTGACAAGCAGGGGTTACGCATGAGATCACGTAACTCCCACAACAGCAGCGCATGTGTAACTCCCACAGGCAGCAGGGAGGCAGTCACCTCAAAGTCTGGCCGCACGTAGGGCAGCTCGGGGTCGTGCTCCGGGATGTAACCGATCTTCTTCTTGAAAAACCTGCAACCACTTTCAGCCAGCGTACGCGCCTGACAGCAAGCTGCATGTGGAGAAATCGACCATGCGATCCAGATCGCAGCAGTCTGCTGATAGCGCCATTGCTCTGAAAGATGTGGGGGCATGGGCGCGAGCATGGGGCATGGTTTTGGGCATGGGAATTCATAATGGCGATGCATAACGAAATCTGCTGCAGCGGCAGCTTGGACAGGCCCAGCAACTGCACTATGACTTCTGCTGCAGCGGCGGGTTGGACAGGCCCAACAACTGCACTATGACTTCTGCTGCAGCGGCGGATTGGACAATCGCAACAACTGCACTATGACTTCTGCTGCAGCGGCGGCTTGGACATGCGCAAAGGGCCGCACCGGATGACGCACTCCACGTCCCTATGGAACAGCTCGCGCGCGTTGCCGTGGCCGACGGAGACCATTTGCGGAAAGTCGATGAGCGTCAGCCGCTCCTCGTCGTCAATCTGTGCGGCACCAAACGCATTTTTTGAGTTCTGCCAAATCCCTTTTGCCCAAAACCTGGTGCACTGGTTATTCCTGGTGCTCACGATGATTGGAACCAGAGACACGCCTGCCGCCTGCCTCAGCGATTCAGGCGCTCCGAGGCTGCTGCTGCAGGGAATGGCCGCGGCACCTTGCCGCGGCTGCGTTGCCATCACCTCGCGGCCCCAGTGCCTTTTCTACTCGAACATTTGTTTGTTTGCCAGCACACACCCTACCTTTACGATTTTACCAGGTTTTTGACAGATTTTTCCGCATTTCCCCGGGTTTTCGAGGGTTTTCCCGGGTTTTCCGTGTTCAACCAAAACCTCGGAAGGGCTCACCAGCAGGTTGAACTCGTTGAAGTCGCAGTGGATCAGCCCCTTGGCCGCGAGGCGCGCCATCAGCTCCATTGCCTGGCGGAAGACCGGGCCCGGGTTCTGCAGCTCACGCACCTGCCAGCGGGGCGTTTGGGCAATAGTTAATGAAAAATATAGGATTAATTATCGATTTTCAATGACTAATTATGAATGAAAATCAATTAATATTACTATTGTTGATGAAAACTATATTATCAGTCAAGGCACCAGCTAAAATACGTGTTGATTCTGGGCATCTGTGCGGCAGGCGTGCCAGCCTGGCTTTTGCAGTAGAATTGCAGCCACCCACAGAGTGAGGACTGTTACATGTCTGTGGCGAATGAGCATTTGCTTGTGAGCATTTGCTTGCTGGCGCTTGCATGCCCGAAAGAAATCTGGCGGGCAGAGCTGATCACACCACAGGGGCAGCTGGAAGCATACGAGCGGCAGAGTACCAAATTACCTATTTGATTTTATTTTATTGTACCTATTTTGGGGCCTTGAGACGACACCACGGCTCTTCCCTGTAGTATTGCTAGCAAGAGGCCGCGCGAAGGGCATCAGGATGCTCGATCCACAGGCATGAAGCTTTAGGAACCCCTGTTGTCTACATGTCAAGAGAGAGCCAGCGCCGGCGGGAGCACGGCACACATTCGGCAGCCAAAACTAGGCCCTTCCCGAACCCTAGAGACCCTGAAGCAAAACCCTACATCTTCTCAGCAGGGGTTTGCGGCGAGGGGGCGCGCCTGCACCAGCGGATACGCATCCACCAGCTGCATGAGCACCGCGTGCCGGTTGTGGTCGATGGCCCGCGGCACCGGGAAGCCGTGACGGCCGAGAGCCGACAGGAAGGCGTGCTCCTTGAGGGCCGCAAGGCGGGAGAGATACAGCCAGCTGCGGCCGCCGCAGTTGATGTTTCAGGGTTTAGGGTTTGCAGCATCCTAGGGTTCCTCTAGGGTATCAAAGCCTGAAGAGACTGGCGCCAGCCTGTGAGTGGTCGCAAGGCTGCCTGCCCTGGGGAATGGGGGGGAATTTATTGGAATTCGAGGGAAGGGGGATCTATTGGATCCCAAGATGCTGCCTGGCCTCACAGGCCAAGCTGGGGCTGCCTGCTGGCCCCTTCCATCCCAGGAGCAGCGGCGCGAGGCGACGGCAGCGAGCAGGTTCCTGGCTTGCCGCCCCTTGGCCACTTCAGGGACTTGGCTGCCGGCAAGCGCGGAAACGTCGTTGGCGGGAAGGCGCATGCTGGCAGCTTGGAGCAGCAGGGCAGCTGTAGGCTGCAATGGAAGAAGTGCAGCCTGCGAGGAGATGCAGCCGCGCAGGGAACGAAGGCGCAAAGGGAATGCAGCCCGGGAGGGAGGGGCGGCCCGTAGGTACGGGAGCGTGCCTGAAGCTGCTGCGGTGCTTCAGGTAGTCCCGCTTGGCCTTGACGGCTCGGAAGGATGTCCGGCCGAGGCGGTGCAGCTTGAGCGCCATCGCCTCGCCGTCTTCGTTAGTAACCTGCGGTCCAAGGTTGGACGTCAGTAACCTGCGGTCCCAAGGTCCCAAGGTTGGACGCACTCGGTATCCACCAGCGACTGCCGCCAGAACGCGGTGCATCTCTGCTGCAGAGCCTTCTGACTCGAAGGCATGTCTGGCGGAGGGTGTAGCAGCCAGTGGCTGTCACGCCGGAAAAGCTCAGTACTTTGGGGATTGCCAGCAGCCATATAACGATAACCTCGGTTTCCCCAGAGCCCCAGAGTTTTGCCACTCAGAGCGTTGCCTCACTGCTGCAAAGGAGGTGCCCTCCCAACAGCTGTGGGCTCCCCCGGGCCGTTTCGGCACACAAGTGCAAGCTTCCAAGCCCTCGCTCGCAAGGCTCCGAGGCGACTGCAGCCACGCCTGCACATCTGATGCAGGCGCCAGCGGCACGCTCCTCATGGAAGTGTCACCTCGAAGACATCCGCCTCCTTGCCGACGCCGATCTGGCGCCCAACGCCCGAGATGACTCCGCGGTTGACAAAGGTCTTGATGGCGAGGTAATCATAGCCCAGCGGCGTCAGGCGGTAGGCGTCGTATTTGGCGTTGTCGTGGTGCACCAGCTTGCTCTTCAGCAGCGTGCTCAGGCACTTTTTGGTGCCGCCATGCCTGCAGTCCCAGCGAGTCTGAGAGGCGCTGGCGGAATGCTTCGTGCGGCTCTTGCTCTTGAAAGAGCTGTGTGGCTTGCGGGGTGGTGGGGGAGAAGCGCACTTCAGGCCGGCAATGCTGTCGATGAGCGGCACCGGCACCAGCTCATGCTGCAGTGCAGGCGAGAGGGCGGTCAGTTGTCTGCAGTAGGACATGCTAGCGTGTGTGTGGAGCTTGGCTGCCGTGTGCGAGCAGCGGGCAGGCCAGAAGCAGCGATTGGAGGCGGTCTCACGTTCCGCTGCCCCAGCTCCACGGCCTGCAGCACGCGGAAGTCGTCCTTCGACAGGTACCGCAGCTGATTGACGTCGAACTTCATCTTTTCTGCCTGTCAGCCCCTCGAAAGGCGCCCACGCAGCGGCGCCGACTCAGGGAGCTCGACGACAACGCCGGCGGCGGCGAGCGGGTCGGATCGTGTAGATTCACAGGGCGTCGTCGAGCAATTATGTGTATTCAGCCGCCAGTCTGCGGCCTGCGATCGGCCAAAGGCTGCTCATGCGTGCGTTGCGACTCCGGCCCTAAAACGTTCCTTGGCGCGCCTCGCTTGCGCGCTTTTTGGCCTGTTGAGACGACCCGGGAGGCATGAAGCTGTACATGCACATGGTGGCTGCACGAAAGTCTCATCGGCAAGTCGGCGCGGACGGCGTTCCAACAATGCGCTGACTTGGTCGTCCCCGGCACTTTTTTTCTCCTTGAAACTACCGGAGCCCGCAGGCTCTGTCAGGTCTGACCCGAAATTCAGTACTGCTTCGTCTCTTGCAAGCGCATCCTATATTTGCGGCTTCCAGCCGGGCGCATGCAAACATCGCATGTGTGTGCACAGGATTGCAGGAGCGATGCGGCCCTTCCTTGCGCTCACGCAAGGCGTCCCGCGTCTGGAGGAGGATGAGGGGGTCGACTACGCCGCCCACAAGCCGCTGGTCAAGGCACGTCCGGCAGAACACCAGCCTTTCCTGCCCCTCCTCGCTCTGACATCGCGGTGTGTGCAGGCGGTGCGCCCGGCGCTCGGCTGGGCACACGCGCCGCTCGACTCGCTGGTGCACTCCGCAGCCCGCCTGCTCGGCCTGCAGCTGCAGAGTCGCGCGTGCCTGCAGGGGCAGCTGCTCCTGCTGAGCGCACTGCTGCTGGCGGCCAGCTGGGCAGCCAGCATAGTGCGCCTCCGCTCATTCCTGCCATCAGTCCCCGCATGTCCATCCTTTCACCTGTCCAGCAGTGTGTCTCACACCCGCTTATGCCACGCAGGGGCATCAGCTACGGAGCCTGCTCACCGGCAGGCCAGGCAGCATGCAGAGCAGCTACTTGCTGCGCCAGAGCGAGGCGGCGGCCGCGCAGCTGACAGCCTGGCAACAGATCGCGCAGCCAGCGCCTCCGATCGCCGTGCTGCTCGCCCTGCTGCAGGCCGGCCGCCTTTTTCGCCCCCTTGGAAGCTGCACAGAAACCACCGGATCCGAACGCAGACTGACAGCTTTCCCGCCGCGCCTTCCCTTGCAGGTCGCGGCGTTCCTGCTGCTGCTGCCGGCCCACCTGGCCTCGCCGCCCCTCGGCTTCATGCTGACGGAGTTACTCGCGCGACTAACGGAGCGACGCTACGGCCGCCTGCTGCAGCGCCTGCCGGAGATTCCCGCCTGGGCCGGCGCCGCCGCGCCCCGCCAGTCCCAGCGCCTCTGGCGCCTGCCGGTGCCCCTCTCCTGCCCATCCAACCTGTCATTTGTCGCCAGAAGAATGAGAACTTTCTTGCCTTTTGCGACTCGGCATCGTTGAGAGGTGTCGCGACTAACGGTGACTGCTTCAGGACGTCAAATATACCTTTGTTATTTGGGGATCAGGATGGAGAGTCCTGACTGGTGCAGCAGAAGCTGTCTGATGGGGCAAGGGCGGCCGGGTTGTGACCATGCCGCCTGCCACAGGATGACCCAGGCTGTTGCGGATCTGAACCACGATTTTATTGTCGAGGAGGACGGCAAAACGCATGGAAATGCAGTTTTTCCGAAATTGTGGTTGAGGGGCGCGGGCGCTGCAGGGCAGCAAAATGCGTGGAAATGCAGTTTTTTGGGCAAAATCGGGGCTGAGGGGTGCGGGCGCTGCAGGAGGGGGCGCTGCTGGGGGAGCTGGCCGAGGCGATGCAGGCGGATGTCGGCTACATTGCAGCCGTCAGTGCGGCCCTGACGCAGCCACAGGCCTGCCCGGCAAGTCCCTCTGCACTTTGCGAGGGCAGCGACTCACGGCTCCGACCTTGCATGGAAACACCCTTGCATGGAAAAGAGCTCTGCTGCCATTGGGGGAGTTGTTTGTTTACATGGGTCCATATTCTGGCATCCCTCAACACACTTGAGAGTCCTTGTTTCAGGACCAAAGGCTGCAACCCCCCCCCCC
>BHFV01001022.1:405-11390 GCA_003568905.1 Trebouxiophyceae sp. KSI-1
CGCCGCCCTGCTGCAGCACCTGCTGCGTGCGCGCCCGCCACTCCCTGCACGCCGCCCCCGGCCGCCCACCTCAGGCGAGCCCCCGTGCTGGCTGTGCCGAGCCCGCCGCTCGTCAATCACTGCCTCTCCAGGATGCTGACTGCTACATCACAGTGTGAGCAGAGGCAGTGTGCGGGCAGCAGCACGGTGCTGTCCCAAGGAGTGCGAAGGGAGGAGGACGCACGCGTGCGCGGCCCGCAGGTCTGCGATTGCGGCCGTGGTGTCGAAAGCCGGCTCAGGAGCCTGCTGCGGCGACGCGCCGCCCTCCGCAGGCGAGGCCGCCTCCGCCGGCTCCTGCTTGGGCGCCGCCTGCTCCGGCTGCGCGGCCTCCTGGGGGGCAGCCGCGGTGGGCGCGTCCGCAGCTGGCTCGGGCTCCTCCGCCTCGGCCAGGCCTGCAACGATGGAATGAGGGCGTCAGCCTGCGGCCCGGCCTGCTTGCAGGTCCCGCCGCTGGCACCCGCCCGAGAGCAGCGCGCTGCCCCTGTCCCAACCCACGGCCTCACTCGACATGCGGAGGGCTCAGCTTTTCCAGACCCGTCCCTCTCGAGAGCCGCACCAGTCAGTGCGGTCAGCACGTCCATCGTCGCCCTCTCCTCCTCCTCGGCCTTGATGGCCGCCCGGGTCAGCCGCGGCGCCGCCGGCTGCGCGGGCCCGCCGTCACTGCCGCTGGGCGCCGCCTGCCCGGAGGAGCGCGCGTCCCGGCCGGCCTTGCGGCCGCGCTTGCGGGGGCGGGGCGTGGCCGCCTCGCCGTCGCTGCGCCTGCGCCAGCCGCAGCCGCGCACTGGTGTGGCTGCGCGCTCGCAAAGGGGGGGCCCTCACCGGCCCAAGCTGGTTGCCACCAGACACATGTGGCAGCCCGAGAGCGGCCTCGCTTCCGAGCTGCATGCGGCGCCGGGGGGCGGGCGGCTGGGAGCGAGCGACACACCCGGCTGGCCGCAGGTCCACAATCTTGCTCTCCGGCGCCGCCTCGCAGTCGGCCGCGGCCTCACAATTGGCCGCCACCCCTGGCTCAGCCGCCGCCTCGGGCTCGGGCTCGGGCTCCGGCTCGTCCGCGTCCTCCTCCATGGGCGCCGGGCCGCTGTCCTGCAGCTGCGGCTGCTCCTGCTCCTGCGGCTGCGGCACAGACGCCTGCGCCGCCAGCACCTCCTGCAGCAGGCCTGCGCACGCCACGGCTGCCAGTGCTCAGGCCTGCAGCCCCACCAGTCTGGCTTGCAGGCTCCCAGCGCTTGCCAGGGCCGCCGAGCCTGCCCCCACCCCCCAGGCAGCGGCCCTCTGCAGGCAGGCGCGAGGGGAGGGGAGGCGCGCCCGGCGGCGCGGCGGCCGCCAGCTCGGCCGCCACCGCCTCCAGCTCGCCCAGCGTGTGCCGGAAGACCAGGCGCCAGGCGGGCGGCGCGCAGTCGCACAGGCGCGGCGCGTGGCGCAGGCAGGTCAGCCGCCCGGGGCAGCAGCGGCACTCGACCGCGGACAGGTGCAGCAGTGCGCGGCAGCTCGTGCACTCGGGGTCCTCGCCGCGCTTGCCGCCGGGCTGCAGGCTGTCGCCGGACTGCACGCGGCGCGACTGCAGGCAGCCTGCGGGGCGCGCGGCCCCCCTGAACCTCAGGCCCCTGCTGGCGTCGCCACAAGGCTGCCCTTGATGGCACATTGCAAGCCAGCCACGCGGTGATGAGCATGCACCGCCATTGGTATGGGAGTGTGCCCAAGTCCCGCATGCTGCCCCGACTGTCTCCGCTCCAGACAGAGGGCCCAACCCGGGACCATCATGCTCGCTCCCCCCCACCGGCGGCTGCCTGCGCCTCGTGGCGCCCGGCAGGCGTGCGAGCGGGCGCACCGTCCCGCCGCAGGCGGCAGCGCCACTCGGCCTCCTCGCGCGCCACGCGCTGCAGCTCCGCAGCGCCGCGGGCGGCCGCCTCGCCGCGCTCGCCGGCCTCGGCGAGCCGCAGCAGCAGCCACTCGTGGCAGACGACGTGCGGGCGGCGGAAGCGCCGCAGGCGGGCGGCCGCGGCCGGGGCAAAGGCGAGCCAGGCGGGCGGCGCAAAGTTGACGGCCTCGGCGCAGTTGAGGCCGCAGTTGAAGCCGCCGTGGTAGGCGCGCGGGAAGGTGACCACAAACTCGCCCTCGGCCTGCAGGCGGGTGTTTGGGGGCGGGGGTGAGCGGCTGCCGGCGGCGCTGCCTGGGGCTGCTTGCAGGCGAGCTGCTGCCCCGGCGGCAGAGGCTCACAGGCAGCTTGGGCGGGCGGAGGGGCGGCGCCGCGCCTGTGTGAGGCCGTGCACGGGCACACCCGCCTGCTGCAGGATGCGCGGGGAGAGCATGGTGACGAGGTGGGAGAGGACGTCCGGCTGCTTGTCGAACAGCTCGGGCAGCGCCGCGCGGAAGGCCGCCTCAAAGGCGTCCGCAGCCGAGGCGGGAACGGTGTACCAGCGCTTGGGCGCGCCGCAGTGGTTGTAGTTGACTGCAGGGCAGTTGGGGGACGAGGGGATGCTTGGGCGGCTGGAAGCAGCATTGGAAGCCGTAGGACGTGCAGGCTCTGCCTGAGGGCCAATGCGCCCTCTGGCATGCAGGAACACACAAAACGGGGGAAGATGGGGGCGCACTGGAGTAGAACATGTGGTCCTCAAAGTGCCAGCAGAAGGAGGCGAACATCATGCCGACGTACATCCACGGCAGCGTGACGCCCATCACGTCGGCCGGCAGGTGGCGCAGCAGGCTGCCCTCCAGCCGCGGCAGGTTGTTCAGGTTCCAGGGGCTGGTCGCGTAGGCCGCCGCGCCCGGGTCGGTCGGCAGGCTGCCGTCCGGCTTGCGCGTCGGAAAGCCGGAGCCGAAGAGCGAGGTGTCGAGGTCTGCGCCGTACGCGACCTCCACGGGCTCCTCGCCGCCCTCGACGACCTCCCAGAACGCGCGCTCGATGTCCTCCACGCTGGCCTGCGCGCCCGCCCGCCGGCCGCCGCTCGGACCCGCGGACGGATGGCGGTCGCGCTTTTGCGCGCGGGCGGCAGGGGCGAGCGCGGCGCGCACCGCGTCGGCCGCGGCCTGGCCGCCGAACCAGTCGGCCTTGAACTGGCGAGCCTGGCGCTCGAACTGGTCCCAGGTCAGCTCGCGGCCCTCGCGAAACGCCGTGCTCTCCACCTCCTCCGCGACGCACAGCGGGCAGACCCAGGAGCCGCTGGGCACCGCCTCCAGAGGCGGCTGCAGGCAAAATGTGTGGCAGCCGCGGTCGCAGCGGTCGCAGAGGATGATGCGCGACTCCGCGTGCCCGCCGCGGCAGAGCTCGCACACCATCGTGTGGATGTCGTTCGGCACCCGCACGGCCTCCTTCGCCGCGCTCTGCAGGTCACTCGAAACCTCCTCTCAGCTCTCGCACGACTCGCAACGCGCCCGGCACGCCGCGCCTGCCGCGCGCACCCGTGCATGTGCTTCCGGAACGACCTAGACAACGCGCTGTCGCCCGCGCTGCCGTGCCAGCCTACCGAGCGCGGTACTTGTGCCGGTTTAACGCACAATCACCGCACCAGAGACACCGCGGCGCCGCATCCCCGGCAATTGCGGCATGGGCATCGGCCGAAAGCAGGCCCCGACAGCACTGCAGGGGCCGTGAGCCGGCTGCAGCGATTGAAATGAAGGGTACGCACTCCTGGCGTGCTCGCCTTGCGGCGCTTGGCGGCTGGGCTGCCGCTGGCGTCCGCGGGCGCGTCCATCAATGCTGCTACTGCGCCGAGCATCTCCTCGTCCGCGCTGCCGCCCGCCGCGGCGACCAGCTTCTCGAGATCGCTGCCCTCCGCCGGAGCCGGCTCAGGCGACTTGCGCTTGCCGCCCTCGCCCCGCTGGCGGCAGTGCTCCTCGTAGCCCAGCAGGTGCTTCTGATAGAGCTGGCGCAGCACGTAGGCGGCGTTGCTGGCCTTCTCGCGCACCTACAGCCACACTAGAAGCAAATATGCCACGCGGCGCGCGCAGACGGGCCTCGAAACGGCGGTAATCGTCTGCGTCGCCCAGAATCCGAGCCTCGCAACAGGGGCGCTGGGCGGCCGGGCGCCGCCCGGCGAGCGGCGCAGGCGGCAGCCAGGCGGCAGAGAGGGTACCAGTCGAGCTGGCCGGCCGGGTCCGGGCGCCGAGCGGCCGGGATCGAGGCTGGGGCCTTGCCTGGAGCAGCTTGCAGATGTCTCGCCAGCCCTTGCTGGCGCTGACCTGCTCGTAGCCGCCACGCCGGCCGACGATGCGGAACAGCTTGTACAGGTCCACCTCGCGACCGTTGATGACGGGTGGCCCCCTCCAGCTCCTGCCGGCGCCGCGCAGCCATTCCAAGTACTCCTCCTCGAACTGCTCCTCGGCTGCACTGCGCTCCTGGAGCTCGTGCACGCTCTGCAGCCTCGTCTTGAAGCGGAAGGCGCGCTTGTCCAGCACGAAGGGCGGCCGCCAGCCAGCGGGAGGCACAATCTTGCACGCGCCAAACGCCTCGGCCTGGGGCCGGATGCTGGCAATGTAGGCCAGGGGGTCGGCGAATTCGGCTTCCGAAGGGCGAAAGGTCGGCCCCTCCGGCACCCGCGTGGGCTGGGCGGCCATCAGCGGCTTGGACGGCATGGCTGCTGGCCCCCTTGGCTCGGGCCCTCAACTTTTCAGGGCGTCATGCCCGGCCGTCGGGCGCACAGCTGGCAATACAGTCTGCGGGGTGCACGGGGCGGTCGCTCGGCCAACGGGAGCTCTACGCAAGCCGGCCGGGAAGTGGCGATCCGTGGGACCCTCGCCCTGCTCGGCTGAAACCTGTCTCGCGTCTCGCCTGTTCAGCTCCTTCCAGCATTAGCTGAGGGGTCGTGAGGCGGCTCAAGAGCACTTTGGCGAGCGCATCGGCAGCGGGCCGTGGCGGCCGGAACGGATGTGAAGGATCATCGCCAAAGCGATGCAAGACCGAGCGAGCTCTCACAGCCGCGCGTCGCCCAGCTGCTGGGTGAGTCGACCGAGCGGGCGCGCCATCAACAGCCGCTTCCTGGACGTCGACGGCCTCCGTGTGCGATACATAGGCGTGCTTCCGTCGCGGTGCCGGAACGAACGCTTGCCGTCGGTGGGGGTGTACCCGAGCTCGACACTCCCGCGCGTGCCTGCTGCAGGGCCGGGCACGGAGGACAAAGACGCCGCCAGTGTGCGCGCGGACCACGCCGTGCCCTTTGGCGTCGGCGTGTTTTACTTCGAAGTCCAGGCGAGCCATGCCGGCCGGTGGCAGGCGCGAGATATTGCATCCTGGCAGAAGCATGCATGTTTTGACGCCACGCTGCACGGTCGCCGCCGCAGGTGATAAACAAAGGCAGGAATGGCTTCGTGGGCATTGGTTTCTCGGCCGCCGACGTCAGCTTGGACCGGTTGCCCGGCTGGGAGACGCACTCGTTCGGGTACCACGGCGATGACGGCCACGCCTTTCACCACTCGGGCAAGGGGCGGCCGTACGGGCCGACCTTTGGCACCGGCATGCCTCCACAGCCCCATCAGCACGCCCCAGCTCACAGGCGGCCCACCCACCGCCATGCTGATAGCGCCGCACGGGCGAGCGACAGGTGACATCATCGGTGTGATTTACAACCGAGCTGAGCGCACGATCGCCTACACGAAGAATGGCATGTTCTTGGGCGTCGCGTTCAGCGAGGTGAACGAGGAGCGCCTGTTCCCCACGGTCCGCCTCCTAAATCAAGCTCACTGTCCACTAAACGTCTGCTGCACATCGAGCCTACCGCAGCTCACTGCCTGCGCCAATCGCCTGTAGGTTGGCATGCGGACGCCCGACGAGGAGGCACGCCTTCCCCTGTCCTTCCCACCGCTAAGCCTGCAGCTACTCCGCCTGCAGCATGCTCATGCTGACGCCGGCTGCTGTTGGCTGACAGATCGTTGCCAATTTCGGCGCGACCCCCTTCCAGGGCGACGTCGATGCGATCCAGGCGGAGGCTGCCAAGCGCGTGCAGCAGCGGGTGGCCGCCTGCTGCGTGCCGGCCAAGCTCAAGGCACACCATCCCCCCCACATCCCAGCCTATCATGCCCAGCAGACTCTCAGGGCCTGGGGCCAGGCCCGCCACTCCGTGCCGCCACAGCCTCGCCCAGGCTGACATGTAGCACCCGGAGCGGTGTTCGCTGGGGGTTGTAACTCGCGCCAGGCGCTGCGCAGGGCCCGCGCGCGCAGGAGCAGCTCATCTGCGACTACCTGCAGCACCAGGGCTACTGGCGCACGGCCGCGGCCGCGGCAGGCGACCTGCTCTGCCGGCCGACGCCGCTCTCCGACGCGGAGATGCAGGCGGGGGCACCCCCTCCCTCCCTCGCCCGGCCGGCCTGGCAGCTGCGCCGTCTCGCGCTCCTGTGAGGCTGCGGGGGGCCGGCCGCGTGCGGGCTGTGCTGCTGCTGCTGCTTGAGAGGGAAGGAAGCTGCATACCCGCAAGGCGGCAGCAGGGCAAGACAAGCCCTGGCCTTTTTTGGCTTGTCAAACAACCAGGAACCGACTGCGTGTGCGGCCCTGAAAGGCGCCCGCCGGCCGGCTCGGCAGGAGGCGCGGGCGCGGCGGCAGGTGGGCGAGGCGGTCTGCAGCGGCCGCATGGACGAGGCGGTTGCGCTGCTGGACGCGCTCGCGCCGGGCCTGCTGGCCGCGCAGCCGCGCCTGCACTTCCGCCTGCTCGCGCAAAAGTTCATGCGCCTGGCACGTCCCCCCAGCTTCTCACTGGATCCCCCCCTTTGCATTGGATCTCCCCCTCTCATGCATGCAATGAGGGCCGTGCTTGGGGCTGGCTGGCGCCGCTGCAGCTCGCCGGCACCCCCCAGGGGATGCCTCAGCGCAGAGGCCGGCGGCTGGTGGGGATGAGGCCCGTGCGGCATGCAGATCCTGGCGGGCGAGGTGACGGAGGCGCTCGAGTTCGGCCAGCGCGTGCTGGGGCCGATGGCGTCCGGCCCGCAGGACCGCGAGCTGCTGCAGGCGCGCGCGCGCCCCCCTGCCCACCCCCACCCCTCTCGCAAACAGGCGCTGCTGCTGCTGCTGCCGCTCGTGAGCCTCGCAGCACACCAGGCCAGGCCTCCTGCCCTCACCTGACGTGACGGTTTGTGACAGTGTGTGACGTAACCCGGGCGATGCGACAGGAGGCGCTGACGCTGGTTGCGCACGCGGACCCGGCCGACTGCCCCTCCTTCCAGGCGCTGCTGGGGCCGGAGGCGCACGCGCGGCTGGCGGCCGCCGCCAACGCCGCCGTCCTGAGGCACCTCGGCCGGCCGGAGGCCTCCTGCCTGGAGACGCTCGTCCGCCAGCTGGTGCGCCATCGCAGCCCGGCGATCCCAGGCCTGCGGCTGCAGAGCCAAGTGCAGACAGGCGTTGGATTTGAGCCGGAAGGCTCGACCATCAGACACAGCCCTTGTCAAGGCTGCGATCGAGGACTCGGTGCCGGCTGGCGACTCGAATTTTCGAGGAGGTTACCAGCTGGCTTGTGGAGGCCGGCTGCTGAGGGTGCGCATGTGTGTGTACGGCCGAGCAGGAGGTGGTGCGCGGCGAGCTGCTGGAGCGGGGAGATCCGGCGGCCGCCCTGGTCGACTTTGACAGAGTGCTGCGCTTCAAGGCCAAAACGACTTGATGGCATCGCTGTCTTGCTGAACCTTGCGAGAACTTTGTGGGACTGGCTTGAAACAGCCCCAGAAGTGTGATGCACCGGGTCACTGCGCAGTGGAGCACTGTTGCACTCACCGACCTGGTCACGTATCAGCGTGCTCAGGTCTCTCGAGGCGCTGCGACAAAGAGCGAACTTGCTCGAGTGCCTGCTCGCCAGGCTGGCACTCGATTGGGAGGCTCTGTCCGCGCCGACAGCCCGAACGTGAGGCGAGGGGGTAACATGCTGGGTAGCCAGCTGAAGCCATCGCCGCGCCTGGCGGGCGCGCAGCGGGGCGCCTTCTTCGGCGGACCCCTGCGGCGCCTCAGCCAGAGCGTGTCCACGCAGCAGCAGCAGCAGCAGCGGCGGCCCGCGCTGCAGGTGCAAGGTGAGCGGATTAATTTTGCTTCCCGAGAGCGGGTGACGGGACGAGCAGGGTTCCGAGGACCAGGGGGAGCACAGACGCCGTGGCTACGCATGAGCCGGCGATGTGTGCGCTGCAGCGTCTGGACGCGTGTGCGAGCTGACCGGGAAGAAGGCGAACAACGGGTACCGGGTGACCTTCTCGCACAAGCGCAACAAGCGGCTGCAGCATGTCAACCTGCACTCGCGCAGCATCTACTGGCCGGAGGGCAAGCGCTTCGTCAAGCTGCGGCTGAGCACGCAGGCGCGCTCTCCTCCGCTCCAGACGCCGCCTGCAGTCCGGACGGCAGCTGTGCCGGCAGGCAGCCACCGTCCTGATTGGGCGAGGCTGGGGCGCTGATGGCCTCCCACTGCCCAGAGCAGGCGATCCGCACGCTCGAGAAGAAGAGCCTGCACGCGATGGCCAAGGAGGTCGGCCTGGACCTGTACAGCCTGCCGTACACGGACGTGAGCCCCGGCCGCACCGCCTGGCTGGCGGAGCACCACAAGGGCAATCCTGCGCAGCCGAAGAAGCGCGTCGGCTCCTCGCGCCGCATGAAGAACCCGGCCAAGCTGGCCGCCTCCAAGAAGAAGCCGCTGCAGGCGCGCTACTACGTGGCGGGCAAGGTCATCCTCACGCGCGACCCGCGCTATGTGGAGGAGTACCGGCCCTGAGGGCAATACCAGCCCACCTACCTAGGCGAGGCAGGGAGGCCTGTCTGGCCCCCTGTTGAGGCCCGCTCGCCTGCTTTCGCCAGACTGTACTTGCTGCCCGAGTTATGCAGCTGCCAGCTCTCGAACGGCGGCAGTTACACAGTGAGGCCGCCTCGGCTCCCGTGGCCTGTCCGGCCCGGGCGGTAAAAAGAGGGGTTATTGCACAGGACACGCTCACAGCAGACACGCGCAGGCAAGGGGGCGGCAGGCACTCTGGTCCCTAGCAAGACAGCACTTTAGGTGAACACTTGCAGCGGATGTGGGAGCCTCGAGGCAGGCAGGGGTGCAGGGTCTGGCTGACCGCTCCAGCTCAAAGACGCGTCCCCTGTCCGAGCCCAAAAGGAGGCTGCCACAGCTGGCAGGCCCGACAAACAGCGAGGTTTTCAGCGAGGCAGGTCGGCGCGGGATCGCCGTCAGCAAACCAAGCAAAGTTGCAGCTTCCAAGCCGGCAACGAGGGCTGTTCTGCAGACCACAACAGGTTGCGTCCAAACTCACATCATCAACGCGAGGCAGAGGCGCCGCAGGCGTGAGGAACCAGCCTGGGCGACCCCTCTAGTAGGCAGGTTTTCCCCCCCAAGTCCCCACCCCAGGCACACAGGTGTGCCCCCCGAACGCATCTCCGGCTGCCTCTCAGAGGGCCGCCTCTGAGACCGCTCCGGCTGCTGCTTCTGCTCGAGAGGGGGCAGTGGGCTGCCTCAGGCGGCCAGCCGCAGCTTGGCGCCCGGCTTGAAGCGCTCCGCGGTCGCGGCCGTCGCCTCGGCCTCCGGCAGCCGCTCCTCCTCCGTCTCGCTGGCCTTGTCGGTGCCCTTGCTGCCGGTGGCGGGCGCGGCGCCGGGCTGCTGCAGCGGCGCCGCCTCGGGCGACGCAGTCTCGGCGGCCCCCGACGCGTCCGCCGGCCTGCGGGTGGCGGGGCAGCCGCGCGTCAGACCAGCAGGTGGCCGCTGCCTTGTCGTGCTTCCGTGCTGCGTCAGGAGGGATGGCAAGTGCCGACAGCAGCAGCAGCGGCATGTGCACATCCAACCCCCCACACAGATGCACACTTGCCGGTCGAGGGAGGGGCGCACTTGGCCCCGCGCGCGCGGCGGCCGCGCGGCTTCTGCGCGGCCAGGAAGTTGTCGGCCTCGCGCAGGAAGGCGCCCAGCTCCTGCTCGCGGCTCGCGTAGTCCGCCTCCAGCACGCGGATCGCCTCGCGGCTGGCCGAGGCGGAGCGCACGCAGTCGGCCAGCGCGGCCAGCCACTTGCGGTACTGCTTGGCCGCCTCCTCCGAGCGCTGCGGGCGGGCAGGCGGGCGGGCGATCAGACGCGGGACTCGCCAGCAGGATTGTGCCTTGGAGAGCAGCAGCTGGCAGGGGCTGGGCGGCTGGAGGCACGTGGGACTTTGAACCCGAGCGGGCGCGGCAAGCACGGCCCATGCTGACCCCGCAGCTGTCCTCGGCAGCTGCTGGGCTGCGCGGCTGCTGAGGGAGAGGGGCGGCGGGGTGTGCCTTGAGGCGGCGGCGGCTGTCCGTGAGGCGCGCGGCCAGCTCGTCGTTGCCCGCGTGCGCGGCTTCCAGCTCGCGCTCGAGCGCGGCCGCGCGGGCGGCCATCTCGCTCTCGCGCGCCTTGGCCAGGCTCAGCTCGCGGCGCATCTCGCCGGTCGCGAGCGGCGGCGCCGCGTCGCCCGCGCCTGCGGCACACAACCCGCCAGCCAGGCGTCAGAGCGGCGGCGCGGGGGCAAGGCTCGTGCTGCCTGGCCGGGGCATGTCCGGCGGGGGAGGTGGCAGGGAGGGGGACGCGCCGCGCAGCTGCAGCGGGTGGCGGCCGGCGCGCGCGCTGCCCTCGCTGCCCTCGGAGGCGCCCGAGCTGTCGCTGCTGTAGCTGCTGCCGCTGGACGAGGGCGAGGCGGCGCGCAGGCGGCGGCCGAGCTTGGCCGGCGCGGACGCGGGCTGCGGCGCGGCGGCAGGTGCGGGCGCAGGAGCGGGAGCGGCGGCCCTGCGGCAGGCAACAAACCCGTAAGAAACTGGCGCCTAGCACTGCCTTTGAAAGCGCAGGCAGCACTCCAGGGAGAGAGAGGGGCGCGCCTGGCGGGCTCGAGCGCGGCGGCCGGCTCAGCAGCGGGCGCGGGCGCCGGCTGCTCGGCAGCCGGAGTCGGGGAGCGCGGCGAGCGCGCGGGCGGGCTGGCAGAGCGCTCCTGCTGGCGGCGGCGGGTGCGCGGCGGAGGCGCGGAGCGGGAGCGGCTGCGGCTGCGGCTGCAGGCG
>BHFV01001023.1:0-11354 GCA_003568905.1 Trebouxiophyceae sp. KSI-1
CGCCCCCCCCCCCCCCGCCCCCCCCCCCGCCCCCCCCGCCGCCCACTTCCACCGGGGCCCCCCCCCCCCCCCCCTTCTGCTGCACCAGCTGAGCTTCTCGATACTTTTTGCGCCCAGCTGCGCATCTCATGGAGTACGCCCCCCACCACCGCCGCCGCCGCCCCAAGTGGGCTGGGCTGTGGCACAGGGCGCGCCAGCGACCCTAAACCTTAAAACCCTGACCCCTAAAGCCCTGAGACCGAAGCCCTAAAGCCAGCCTGTGTGCCGCATGTTTGCTTTCAGCCACAGGGCAGCCCCACTAGCGGGCAGGCAGGCGCCCGGACGGGCTCTCCTCTGCCTGGCATGTGCGGCTCGCTCGAAAGCATGCTTAGGTTTCAGGGTCAGCTCCAAAAAGGAACCGATCCGAGCATTCGAAGGTACTGCTGCGTCGGAAGGAAACAGGACTCGGAAGAAAACAGGACATGCGCGAGGGCACACACTCGGCAAAACCGAATAAACGTGCGAAGAGACCGCTGGATCGATCCCGGGTTTTGCCGCAGGCGCCCCCGACATCTTGGCGGGCCTCAGCGAGCTCTCCGTCGCCCCGTCGCCTCCGCCGGCGCCGCCGCAGCAGCCGGGCCTCTTCGACGACCCCTTCGGAGGCCCGCCGCCCGCGCCGCAGCCGCCGCCCGCGCAGCAGCTGCCGGTGCTGCTGCCGGCCGAGAAGGGGCGCGGGCTGACGCTGTCCGGCCGGCTCGTCCGCCAGAGCGGTCAGCCCGGTGCGCCCGCCGCCACCCTCCTTGAGCTTTGTATTGTTAAAAAAACAGAACCCTGAACCTCGCCTCAGGCTCGCGTCGCGAGTGCTGAGTCCGGAAATGAGCTGCTAGGGTCCAGGGTAGGGTTTTCGGGCGGGGTAGGGGTCCCCTGACTGCCTGGATGTCCGCCGCGCCAGCCTGGCCACCTCGGCGCAACGCTCATGGAATGATGATTGTTAGGGTCCAGCCCGGCTTCTCTCTCTCATGCCAGCCTGGCGCATAACAATGCAGGGTTTCATAGGGTCTCGTAGGGTTTCATAGGGTATGCGGGTGGGCAGGCAAGTCCGACCCTGCATCGAACAAGGACTTGCCTGACAACCGGTCTCCAAGCGAGGGTGTTGCCTCATGCTCAGGACTTCACACTCACCCTCGCCCGCCCGCCCGCGTGGCACCCTGCACTTTAGGGTTTCCAAATTAGGGTTGCCAGGGCCTCCCTCGCGCCAAACATGCGCTCACCTCTCCCCCTCCGGACCGTCCGCAGTCTCTCAGCTGGCCAATATAGGGTTTTTGAGCTCGATCTAAATTTTCGGCTCCGGGATCAGGACCCGGATCAGGGGTGCACACTCGCCCGAAGACAGGGCTTCAAATTTAGGGTTTTGGGACCCCTTTTTAAAGCAGGACGCTCACACCTCCGGGCCTGCACCGTCCGCAGTCTACCTGCTGGAGCTGGCCAACGGCACGGGGGGCCCCCTGGACGGCTTCATGCTGCAGTTCAACAAGAACGCCTTCGGCCTCGCCCCCGCCAGCCAGAACATCCCGCTGGCCCCCATCGCGCCGGGCGCATCCGCCCGCGCGGCCGTCCCCATCGTCCAATCGGCCGCCATGCTCGCGCCCGGCCCCGCCAGCAGCGTGCTGCAGGTCCCCTCCGAAACCCTAAACCCTAAACCCTGGCGAATCAGACGCGCTCCGGGCCGTTCCGCCCGCCAGTAGGGCCGGAGCGGCTCGCCGCCGCCGCGCCGCCGCTAGGGTTTCGCGAGACCCTCAACCCTGACTCGCTAAACCCTAACGCCGCGCCGCAGGTGGCGGTGCGCAACAACCAGCAGGGCGTGTTTTATTTCAACGACGCCATCCCGGCCTCCGCGCTGCTGCGGGAGCAGGGCGGGCTGCAGCCGGCCGGCTTCATCCCGGCTTGGCGGTCGCTGCCGGACAGCTCGGAGGCGGTGCTGCAGCTGCGGCAGGCGCGCGGCGGCGGCGCAGATGCCGCGCTGCCCGCATTGCAGGCGGTCAATGTGGCGCTCATGGTGTGCCCCCTTTCCCCACCACCGCCACCACCACCTCCTCGTTTGCCCTCCTAGGGTCTGCAGGGTCTGAAATCCTGCTCATGGTCCCCCCCTCCACCACCCCCCCCGCCCTCCTAGGCTTTGTAGGGTCTGAAATTTGGCTCATGGTGGCCCGCCCTCCCTCGCCCTTTAGGGGTTTGTAGGGCCTGAAATTCGCCCGGACTTTAGATCCGCAGCTTCCGAATTTCAGACCCTACAAACCCCTAAGTCCGGGCTTTGCGCCCCGAACCCCAAACCCGAATCTTGTACATGTGAAGGCGGACGGTCGTGCTGCGGCCCTTCGCTATTTTAGGGTCTGTAGGGTTTAAATTTCGGGATTTGGGGTCCTCGCACTTCGAGTGTCGAACGCCCGGACCAGGCCGACACGCAGACCCTGCCCGGGGTTTCAGGATACAAAAAGCCTCGATTTTGCACCCTCGAAGCTCGGTGTTGGGCCCAACGAGGCCGCCGCTGTTTGGGGGTCTGCGTCCCCTTCTCCCGGCTTTTCTGAAAGACGGAGACCAGAACCCTAAACACTGAAACCTCAAATAAAACCCCAAAACGACGCTCATGCCGTTATTTTGAGAGGGGGGGGGGGCATGTGTGCGTTTTGGTGGTGGATGCCTGCTTCATCCGCCTTTGGTCTCCTGGCGGTGGTATGAATTCCGGGAAGGCGCGCGTCCGTCCCCTGTACCTGCACTTTTTCCACTTTCCACTTTCCCGGTTCTCTCTTTTTGGAGTCCTCATAAACTTTGAACCTTTCTCACTCGACCAAAATTCATAAGATTGAAAATTCTAAATTCAAGCTCCGGCCCGCCGCCCCGCAGGCGCGTAAGCCGGTGCCAGGCACCGGCGAGGAGGTCGCCTTCCTGGCGGCCTCCGTGGCGACGCTGCCGCAGCCGACGGACGTCCTGCTGGAGCTGCGTTTCGGCGCTGGCGGCGCCGTTCGGGCGGCAGTGCGCAGCCAACGGCCAGACCTCGCCCCCCTCGTGTTCGACGCGCTCAAGCTCTGGCTCGCCTAGGGGCCGCACCTCCCGAAACCTGCGTCGCCGCCGGCTGCGGCCTCTCTGGCGCTGTGAGCGGCACACTGCCGGCTGTGGCTTTGCGCCTGGCAAGTTCCTGTTGACGCCGCTGCGGCGGCCGCCGGCTGCTGCGGCGCTGGATGTAAAGCTCGGCGCCTCGTGTCAAGCCACCAACGCCGCACATCTTGCGCCCCCCTTGCCTCAGCAGCACGGACAGCGGCGGGGGGAAGATGCCAAGGCTGGCCTCCCGCGCACACGGCCCTGCTCTTTCACCGGCACGAGCTCGCGCCGCGGTGCACGAGCAGTGACCGTCCAGACGTCGCAAAACAAACGACCCGTCGGGTCTAGCTGCAAACCGCCGATGGATCTGCCGGCGGCGTGTTTTGTTACACTCTGCAGCGGCCGGGCAGGGTACAGGGCATTCGTTTTCGAGCAGGGCGGAGCGCGCAGCCAAAGGGCCCCCGCCCCTGCCAAGCCAGCCAGCGGCCGGCGGTCTCTCATGACGCTCTGGACTTGACAGACAGCAGCACAGTTCACAGGCGCGCCCCAAACCCCCCCATGCTGCGCCGCCGCAGGCCGGCCGCAAGCCAGGCCGGGCGCACTTCCGCCCACGTCCAGGCCGGTTTCGACCGCCGAGCTGGCAGCTGCGGCACGCTCGCGAGCAGGCGCAGCTTTCGGGCGGGCGCGACGATCACTCTCCTCGACGGCACTCCCCCTCCCCGACTCTCCCTCAAGCTCAAACGCGACAAGCCCGCTGCGGCAGCAGGCAGCCGCTCCTCGACGGCTCTAATGGGCGATTCAGACATGACCGGCGGTGCTTTTTGCCAAGCGGCGTCGGCCGCAGCGCGCTCACAGGCAGGTGGTGGTTTCTAGCTTCCGGTCTTCGGCAGCGATCCTTCGCAGGCTTCAGACGCGGCGGCGCTTTTCGCTGAGCGGCGTCGGCCCCGCGGCGCCCAGCGCCTCCTGCACGTGCCGCCGCACGTCCGCCGGGCCGATGCCGCCGGCCGGGTCCAGCCGCACCTCAAACACGTCGTGCACGTGGCCGGTGCGCGTGGTTGTAACTGCCGCCGTCGTGATCTGCGGCAGTTACAGACCCCGTCAGCGGGCCGGCAGGCGCCCCGTCTCACACGACCACGCGCCGCGACTGCTTGCGGTGTAGGGTACAGGGCCCCCCAGACCCTAAACCATAAACGGCAGGTCAGCCCACTGTGCGTCGGTTCCACTGGGCTGTCGGGGGGTGCAGCAGAGCCCGGGTAGGACGGCATGCGCACAGAGCAGCGGCTTGCTGGCTGCGTGGGCTGAGCCCAGGTCGCCCCACCTCCCCCTTCCCCCCGCGCAACTGTCGGCAGCCCTTGCACTTGGCCATGCTGGTAAGGCATGGAATGCGGGGCAGGGCAGGGGCGGGCCTCCAGCGGCAGCGCCTTGAGCGCAAGGATGATGTCGCTCAGCAGCCCTCTCCGATCTCTGCAGTTGACCTGCGGGCAAGGCCGGGTGGAGTCAGGGGTGCCGCCCCCCGCGTGCAGGAGTTACGGCAGGAGTTACGAAAAAGCAAGCGAGGTGCAGGAGTCTGGCGCCCGGCCAGCGGCGATGCGCGTTCGGCCAGAGATCGGCTGTGCTCGGTGACTCGGCAGATGCGGGAGTTACTGCGGGAGTTACAATCTGAGGGAGGGGGAGGGGACCTTGACGTGGAGGCAGCTGTCCCCTGGTTCCACCGTTACGCCGGGCGAGCCGGGCGCCCCCGCCGGCGCCTGCAGCCGCACCAGGCGCTCCCCGTCAGCGCCCCGCCCACTCAATCATAATCATAATCTTTTCATAATCACAATCGTCAATCACACGCCCGCTTGATCACAATCGTCAATCATCAATCATCACGCCCGCTTAATCACAATCATAATCATGGACAAAATCATATTCACATTCGTCAAGCATCAATCGTTGCCATTATCATTAACATTGTCATTGTCACTGTCATCGTCATTATCATTATCCCGATAAAAAACGAGGAGAGGGGGGCAGGTGCCTCACCGAAGGCAGCTCCAGCGGCGTGCCGGAACGGTCAGACTCCCGATCGCTGCGGCCGCCGACACCCGTTCGCATCAGCGCCTCCCTTTGCCGAGGCATTCTGGTCTCCCCAAGAGGGGGGGGGGGGTGTGGTTTGAGGGGAAGGGGGGCGGCACCTGGAGCGGCGCGAAAGCAGCGGCGCCTGCTGCTGCGGCTGCGGCTGCGCGTCAGGCCCCGGCCGAGCGCCACCTGCTGCTGCCCCACCATCCGCGGAGCGAACTTCGTCGCACTCGCAGCTGACGGTTCGGCTCTGCGGCGGCGTGTCTCGTAGCTGCGGGCGGCGGCGGGCGGCGAGCGTCAAGACTTGAGCGGGGCCGCGATCGGAAGGACAGGCCGGCAGAGGCAGGCGGGCGCAAAGCTCCTTCGCGGCAACTTCTTAGGGAATTACACATGTTAGCCCAAGCGTTTTTTTCATTCACTACATGAGAGTGACTACATGTAGGTACGACTGGTCAGGAACCGATTGTGAATCCAAACAGGGTAGTTTGAACCGATCGTTTGATCAAAAGCTAATCGATTCAAGTTCTGATGCTTTCTTGCCTCGTGGAGAGCAGCAGCTGCAGGGCTTCTTCCCTAAACCCCTAAAAAAAGGCTCACTTCGCCGGGGCAGAGGGATGCGGAGGAAGGCGGTGACGATGAGAGAGGCGGCGTCGCAGTGATGATGACGTGACGGGCGCGACGAGACGACGCCGTGTCATCACGTGACGCGTTCAGTCAGGCTGCGGGGGGCTGGGCGAGGCCTTGCAGCAGCCGCAGGCAAGCAGGAGAGGGAGAGGGAGAGGGGAAAGGGGGAAAGGGAGAAGGAAGAAGGAAAAAGGGGAGAAAAGGGGGGAAAGATGAAGGGTTCAGGGAAAAGGGAAACAAAAGGGAAAAGGGAAAGGAAAAGGAAAAGGAAAAGGAAAAGGGAGGAAACAAGAGTGTAGGGAAAGGGCGGCGTCGTGCCTTGATCTGGAGGTCGCGCACGAGAGCGATGGTATCGGACAGCACCACGTGTTTCGGCCGCTTGGAGTCGCCGCTGCCCTCTGCTTGCAGCCCGCCCTCCCCGGACTGGCCGGGCGGCACCAGCTCCCGCAGCTGCAGTTGTTACGGGCTTAGTTTCAGAGTTCAGACTTCCCCTTTGGGTTAGGGAACCCTTGTTCCTAATCGGCAGCAGCGCGGCAGCGCCCTCAGCGCCGCGCTGTCTGCCCCCACACGCGCGCCTCCTCGCTTGCTGCATCATCGCTTCGCAGCGCACTCGCGCCTTCCTGCTTGCTGCCTGTCCAGCCTTCTCTCGCTGTGTGTGATTGGTTGCGGCTGCAAGCCTGTCGCGACCGATGTGGGGTCGCTGCTGCGTGCCGCGGCAGCCCGGCAATGCCGCCACAGAGTTGGCCGGCCCCAGCCCCAACCAGAGGGGCCGCGCATGGCAAGCTGCGGCCCCCCGCAGGGGGGGGCCTTGCAGCCCGCAGAAAAAAGAATCAAGATTAAAACGTAAAAATACAATAAAATCCACCCACCCCGGACGCTTCCCTCCCGCCTGCTGAGCGGCTCCAGCAAGCCTCAGCTGCTGACTAAAGGCAGAGGGGGGGGGAGGGAACCTCGTCAATGAGCGCGTTGATGCGGTCCCGCCGCTGCTTCTCCACCGTGCTGTGACTAATGCTCGTCTGGCGCGCCTCGACCGATGCGGTGCGTCCGGATCCGCCTGATTGCGCAGCAGCAGCGGCATCTCATCATCTGGAGGCGCCGCCGCTGGGGAGGGGCTGGCAAGCTGCCAGCTGGGAGCGCAGGTGGCACAGCACGGACGGCCGGAGGCTCAGCTCACCTTTGCGGGCGCCGCCGCTCTTCCTGTCGGCGGGATGCTCGGCTCGGCCGCCGCCATGCCCGGCGGCGCCCCGGCGGCTGCTCCGCGGCGGCTCTCTGGGGTCCTGCGGCCGCGCAAAGCTGCCGCCCAGCTCCATGGTGAAGTCGCCCACCACCGGCTCGGGCTTGGGCTCCGCCAGGCCGACCGAGGAGGTGCTGGGGAAGCTGAGCACGCTGCTCGGCGTCTCGAGAACTTCGGCGCTCGCTCTGCAATTGGCGAGCCAGCACCTCTTTCAGAGGCCTGCGGGGACCTTCTCTCTTCCGCGCGCGGGGCCGGGCGACAAGGAGCTCTCAGTGCCACTTGAGGCGGGGCCTACAGGCTGCTTTGAGAGGCGAGGTGCACTGCTGTAGGTCTGCAGTAACTGCAGTTGACTGGGCGCTCAGGAGGCTCTGAGTTCGTCGCAAGTCTGGCATAATCGGCTTATGGTGCTGCCTTGTGCAGAGAAATTGACCACGAAAGATGGCCCGATGTCACAGCGCAGGATGGGCCGAGGGCGAGGTCGCGTCCTTAATGGTCCCCTGGACATGGACACGCAGTATAGTGCATCCCACATCGCACTTGCACGCCGGCGGGTTCCTGAAGACGAGGGCAAGGGGCAGATTTCCAAGGCAGTGCCGGATGCGAGGCCAGGCTCGGCACCTGGGTAGAAACTGGAGCCCCTGAAAGCTGGCGTTGCCGAGAAACGGAGGATTCAGTGCCGCGGGCGCGTCGCTACTTTCCATGTAGCCGAGCAGGTCCTGCAGCTCATCCTGCGTGAAGGTAAAGTCCGCGCCGCCACCGGCCACGCCTGTAAGGCCCGGCACGTCCATTGCTAAAAAGCGGTCGTGCTTGGGCGGTGGTGTCATGGCCTTGCCTGTTACTTCGCCTGGGGTTTACCTTGACCTCAATCACGAGAGACGAGAGGCAAGAGGCGAGAGACCGCCAGAGTCTGGTTTGTAGTAAGGGATCGCAAGCGCTCTCCGCCAGTCGCCCGGTCGCTCATATTCCGACTCAGCTCGTCATCTCAGCCTGCCTCGGCCCACCTTTTTCCGCGACGAGAGTCCCGGCCGCGGCGCAGCAAGGGTCCAGCAGTCGCGCCAGGGCGGCCGCGCGGGCCTGCCGCGGCGCGATGGCCTTTAAGCCGCAGACCGGGGCACTCCACAAACACAAATCTAGCGAGGTGCCGGCTGGGCTGGACTGCGCGACCCATGGCGACCGTGACGAGAGCTTCCAGCGACAAGAGAGCACCAGTCTCATCGCCGCGCCCGAGCGGCACGCCTCTGGAGCTGGAATCGTGCGCAAAGCATCGGGAAAAAAGACCGACAGCGAGTGCGTTCCCCGACCTGACGAGTTTTCGGCCGGCCCACATCACATGCGGGCCGTGTGAACCGGCACGCGCTCGCGAGGGGCCGCGCAGC
Organism: Trebouxiophyceae sp. KSI-1; assembly: GCA_003568905.1. Classification (NCBI taxonomy): domain Eukaryota; kingdom Viridiplantae; phylum Chlorophyta; class Trebouxiophyceae; species Trebouxiophyceae sp. KSI-1. The sequence continues at coordinate 8,371 of BHFV01001023.1, forward strand.
GCATTCTGGCTTCTCACGTCTTCTCTCACGGGTTGCAGGCAGCACCTGCACGCGACGGCCGACGCCGCGAGCATCTCGGGTGCGTGCCTACACGGCCATTGCGCCCCCCCGCTGAGCCTGTCGCTCCTGCATAGCGCCTGCCCGGATACTTGCGGCGAAGCCGATACTGCATCGACACACGTGCGCCCGGCCGGAGATACCGGCTGCTGCCGGCGTCCCGCTCGTCCCCGCCGCCCATGCGCCCGACAGAGCCCGGCAGGAGCTGAAGCAGCTGCGTCTGGCGGCCGCAGGCACAGGGCTGGGCGCTGAGCCGGAGGCAGTCTTCGTGGCCCGCGGCTCCCGCGTGCGTGCCTGCCTCACGCGCGTCGGGCTGCAGCTGACCGCGCTCAAGGGGCCGCTGCTGCCCTGCTTCGGCCGCGCCGTGCTCGGTCTGCGTGCGGACCCCCCTCACCCTCTCCTCCCCTCCCCCCACCGACCTGCCATCGACGCCTGAACCCCCCCCGTCCTCCCCGCAGTGCCGTATGAGGAGATCCTGGGGGCGGAGGCGGGGCCGCGCACCTCCCTCTGGCGCTCCACCTGCTGCACCGGCCGGGTGCCGCCTCCGAATCCAGATCCCTGCGCCAGAGGGGATGCCAGCCTGCTGCCACTGATGCCTGGCGGCCGCCCCGCAGACGCACCAGCTGCTGGTGCACACCATCACCCGCGCTCTCGGCAGCCGCTGCGAGTGGAAGCCACAGACGTTGCGCCTCACCACCCAGGTCCCTTCTTGCTTTCACACCTGTTGTGTGTGTTTGAAACCGAACCGGCGCGAATCCAGCGGCCTGGGCCCCTGCAAGTGCCCCGTCGCCGCACACCGCACGGCCAACGCCGGTTGCCTGCCGTAGCTTCCTGCGAGGCCGCCACGGGGGGCGAACCTCCGGCTGGCGCAACCGCAGCCTCGCAGTAATCTGGATCATCTGTTTCAACTTGAAGCGTGAAACAGAGGATTCAAAGCCGACCCCAACAAAGAATTGTTTTTAATTCAATAAACCAGCATCGGCTCGGCTGCAGGACGGCGAGCAGGCGCGGGCGTGGGCTGCGCGGCTTGCGGCGGCGGCGCGCTCGGTGCCGCAGCGGCCGCGCAGCCTGCTGGTGATAGTCAACCCGTACGGCGGCGCCAAACAGGCGCTGGCCACCTGGCAGCGCGTCGGCGCGCCCACCTTTGACCGCGCGGGTGCGCCCGCCGCCGCCGCCGCCGCTGCAGCGGGACGCTGTGTTTCCCCCCGAGAAAGCTCCGTCTGACCCAGGGATAATAGATGATGATGATGATAACAACAACAATCCTAATAACAACAATAATGATAATAATAATGATAATACCTGCAATTCCCCATCCTTGACACCCCAGGGTGGAGCCGCCTGGAGCGGAGCATCACTGCAGCCCGCCCGCCGCTGCCTGCTTGAGTAGAAGCGGCAGGCTTGACAGGGGGACCCAGGCTGCTCTGCACGTTTTCCCGCCGAAACGCAAGGGCGCCAGCCTGACTCAGCGGAAGAAAAGGGGCCGCACGGGCGGAAGCGCGGCTTTCCCTTCTCCCAGGCAGCCGTCGGGAAGCTGCCCCTCGCATCGGAGCCCCTCAAGCAGCACACACACGCAAGTCAAAGAGGAGGCAGGGGGCCGCTGCCGGCCCGATCTGGCGGCAGGGCGCTTGCTGCGACCGGAGGCAGGCCGTAACTCCTCCGTACGTAACTCCCGCAGGCATCCGTTACACCGTGCTGGTCACCGAGCGGGAGGGCCACGCGCGGGAGGTGATCGAGGCGCTGACGCCGGCGGAGCTGCTGACGCACGACGGCGTCGTTGCGGTCAGCCCCCCCCTTCCTTGCCGGGGAAGCCGTCTTTTCTGTCGCCTCCGGCTTTCTGGTGCAGTGGAGGCGCAGACTGCTGGTAACGATCGCGGCATTGCTGCTTCTCGTCGGCCCAAAGACGACACGAAACTTCCCACCTTTTGCCGCGGTTTCATTCGGGTGCCGTGGGATATTGGGGGGCGCGAACTCCCGTCCCCACCCACCAGACTCCCATCACCCAGGCAGGACGGTCTCTCCCAGAGCGTGCCTTCCTAGAGAAAAAGCAGAGTTTCGCCCGATACGAATCGCAGGTCGGCGGCGACGGCCTGTTCCAGGAGGTCCTGAACGGGGCGCTGGCGCTGCGGGCGGCCGGCGGCGAGACCGCGGCCGCTGCGGCTCACCTGCGGCTGGGCCACATCCCCGCCGGCTCAACGGACGCGGTCGCCTACAGCCTCAACGGCACGCGCTCGGCCATGACGGCGGCGCTGCACATCGCCGTCGGGGACCGGTGCGCGCTCAGTCGATAACAGTAATAGTATTAGTAACTTTAGTAGTATCAGCAATTTCGATAATTTCGATGATAATAGTAACAGCAATGACATGCTTTTCAGCGCATCAACGAGGCGAACCAGGTGACCGGTTGCTCGGCAACAGAACGCTCTGGCAATTGCCGGGAAAGAGAGCAGGAGGGGAAGCAGGCGTCCGGTCTGCTTTCAGTGCTTCAAAAGCGGGCAAAAGAGAGCTGTGGGCGCCTCTTTTGGTTATTCAAAGCAGGCAAGGCTTTTGGGGGACTGGGAACTTTTTGTGGCTGGAAAGCAGGGATGGCGCTTCTTGGCATGCCACAGCGAGCGGGGTTGACCGCGCCCCTCGTGCCTGTGGGGCCGATGGGAGCTGGCGAAAGCGACTGAGCAGCAATTTTCACAGCGCAGCGGTGCTGTTCAGCCGTGGCCTTCCAGTGACATCGACCTTGGGAGGGGTATTTGACACAAAGCAGAATCTTGCTCCGTTTTTGCTACCCATTCATTCTGCAAGTAAAGAATCAAATGACAACATTTATGTATGTACGAATGAACAAACGAGGATAAATGAAGAAGCGAGAAAAAGCACAGAAACAGACAGAAACAGAACAAACAAACAAACAAACAAACAAAAAAACGAACAAA